>CANDYH010000817.1:0-25510 GCA_947396885.1 Heligmosomoides polygyrus polygyrus | reverse complement strand
CTTTTGCGAAATCAAAAAACACCACATCGCAGCACTTTTTCTCATCGATCAAGTTAGTCCAGTCATTCAAACATTCAAGGAGATTTGTACTAACTGATTTCCCTCTTAGGAATCCATGTTGACATTCTGGAATTAGATTGTTTTTCTCAAGATGTTCAATGATAGGTTTACTTATCAATTTTTCAAAAACTCTGCAAAATAGTGATGTAACGCTTACTGGTCTAAAATTTCCAGGATTTTCAGCCGGTTCTTTATTTAACAGTGCTGTTACAAAGGAATACTTCCATTGTTTAGGTACTTCGGAAAACATAAGCGACTGATTATATAGGTAAGCTAACGGTTGAGCAATTAAATGTGCTACTCTTTTTAAAAAATAAAGTGGAATTCCATCTGGCGTGATGGAGTAGGACATCTTCCAATTTCTCATTATTTTTTCCTGGAACCATGGAACGGTATTCATGTGACTATTCAAAGGTATGTTAAAAGGCGGCAATTTTCCGTCATCATTAACAAAAACTTGGCTAAACTCATCTGCAAGAAGATTTGCTCTATCAAAATCTGAAACTGCTCTAGTTCCTCCTTTAAGTAAAGCACCTAATTGATTATTTGAGTATAGCTTTCTATTGAGTAACTTATAGAACGCTGTTTTCTGACCAGACTTAATAACGCGCTTCTACAGCTGTGCGTTATATTTTTCAATCTTTTTTGAAAATACCTTTGAAAATGAAATATATTTGTCCCAGTCATGGGATGAGTTCGATTGCCTAGCAATGTTAAAAAGACAGGATCGGTGATCAGCCATGCTTTGCAGATAGTGAGGTAGAGAAACTCGATTGGCAATAACTCTACATAATGGGATAAACATATCAATTACATGGAAAAGAATATCCAAAAACATCTCATATCTATCAGTAACTGTACTTGCTCTTTTAAAGGACTCTCTCCACATTACGGAAGCTAGGTAATCACAGATTTTATCATAGTTTCCCTTTGAATAGACTCTTTTATAAATTGTAATAGGCGCCAAAAAATTTTCATTTATACGAAAAGAAATACTAGCATGATCACTGTTACCCACAGGGGATAGAACCCTAACTTCGCTGATTATTTCCTTGTCATTGGAAAATAAGAGATCGAGTACATTGGTTCCTCTGGTTGGAGAATTCACATATTGTATAAACTCATGAGATTTTACATTCAACAAAATTCAACAAAACTAGAACCGAGGGTCGTATCCTGAACTTCTTCATCATGCCAGTAAATATCCGGCATATTAAAATCTCCGACTAAAATAGTTGGTTTATTACCATCCGCTAAGTCACTAAACATTTCAACTAGCTGTTTCGTCGCAAGAGCTAAACATGAAGGAGACCTGTAAACAATGATTACTCGGAATGAGTTTGATTGATTGTAGATATCTAATGCAAGAAGTTCATAGCTATTTTCAACACTTTCCGAAAAGATAGTCTCATGTACAAAATTGTTTCTTAACAATATTGCAACTCCTCCTCCCTCTCTCTTGAATCTGTCACAACGTACAGCAGAGAATTCTCTACAAAGATCACCAAGCAATGAAGAAAGACAATGCTTTTGCTTTAAACACGTCTCACAGAAGATGTATATGTCGAATTTTCACCAAGAACTGTTGAACAAAATGAGAATTTCGAGGTAATGACCTGACATTTGCGTAGAGACACGACACAGACTTTCTAGAATAGGACTGAGGAACACTGGTTAGTTTAAAGCATTGTGAATCTCAGACCTCTCCGTGACAGCGTGGCCACTTTCAGCATAGGCGGGCAAGCCACCCGGATTTTGAGGAGGTGGAGCACCGGCCATTAGAGAAGCTTCCGCACTGTTACGTCGCGGCCTGAGTCCCTTTCTTCGTATCCTCTCTGCCAAGGGGAGCGATTCCTGAGAGACACTCCCCTGACAGGAAAAGATCGAAGCAAGGGTGCTCTCCTTACAGCTAATGTCCTAAAAATGGTTGACGGCAAAACAACCTTAATCTTACGTGCACCACGAGATATGGGTTTACCTAAGCGATATATGGCGGTGGGATAACACTCCACTCCAAGAAATGACAATACATTCATCACACAGCAGTAATCATGATCCAAACGCTTTGTCATGATAGGGTCTTGCAGCTCCCTAACACCACTAATAACAATGGATCGCAAACGTTCTTGCTCGTGGAAAGGATCCGATTCATGTGAAAAAGACAAGTTACAGTTGTCAGGAGGCATATCAGGCGAATTGTTGACGGGCCTGCTACCTGGCTGCAATCGATTTTGCAATTGACGAATCTGCTCACGAAGTTGATTGTTTTCTCGCTCCAGCTCAACCACACGAGAATTCTCTTGTCGAAGCTTACCGTTTTCCTCCAGCAGGAATCGAAGTTGAGCTGCCATCTCCTCAATCGCCTTCAAGCACTGGGGGAGCTGGTTTGACTCCTTAACAACAGAAGGAACAGCGACAGCGTCCTTTTTGACCATGTTCGACACAATCAATTGCCGAGGGTAGACGCGAAAGAAGAATCCAAAGCGTTGATATGAGCAGAAATCACCTGTTATGGTGGCAATCCGGAATAATAGAATAGAAATTCCTTTATCCTGCCACTAGAGAAACCAATTTCGTCGAGTTAGTTCAGCAGGATCGTACAGGCGTCGTAGAAGGAGACAATATTTTGGAATCAAACGGACGTGTGCGAAAGCAGCCGGTCAGCGCCGAGGTGCACGATTTATCCAATCGAATCAAAAAGAATCGAAATGAAAGTATTTGGCCTGATCCCAACCTTTTCGTCCAGCTCGTTGACCCGATGTTCAGCTGTATCGTTCTGGTGAGACTGAATGGCGATATCTATTGTCCTGGTTGTTTAGCGCTTCCATGGCCTCTCATGGTCTTGAGCTTACTCGACTCGAGTTATTCCTTTAAAGTCTTCGCCAACAATCGCTTCCCTCAGTCTCATTTTTTGTTAGTATTACTATTACTGCAAGTTCCTTAAGCTTCGACGTGGTCACTCAGAAATGCTCTTTAGAGGTTTTTCGCGGAAAAACTTGATAGAGCTTATCCCTCTCATTGTGTTTTCTTATGCGGCTTGAGCAGTGTTGATATAACTGTGAAACTATCAGCTTTTTTGAATTTGGCGGATGGCATGTAGAGTGATAACCGCGAATGATGAGCATTAGGCTAAGAACCGGCTCACATACGCCGCAGCTTTCAAATACCTGAACGTTATCGACAGACAATCAGGATGATAAAAAGGTCTTGGAGTGTTCGGCATGTTTCTTCTTATTTTTTCTTAGCATATAATGGGATTCACTCAACGTTATAATCACCATCATTAGTCACTACAGTGTACTACTTGATAGGCAGATCAGCGACTCTTTCTGCCAGAACTGGGGAGATTCGGAGTCAAAGAACTCGCTGACTGCCGTTCTCGGCATTTTCAGTTTGGTGATTTTTCCTCCTCTAGAAAAGTCTCGGGAGTCAAAATATGTGATAGTCCGAAGGAGCAACATCAGGGAGAATGGCAAACCGTGTCGAGTGCTCCCCCATTTTTTCACGACTCTCTTAAGCTACATGCTGCCCAGTGCTGTCGTAAAGAAGGTGGACAGAAGCAGGTCTTGGCCATTTTTCTATAGCAACGTTCGCCAGTTTATGAAGTGAAATGGAATGTTCCATGTTCGACTGTCATTGAATCTTGACATGATATTGATCAGTATGAATACCCAAGTGATGCAGCTAGCGAAGCAAGATTGGTATAGATCCTTCATCGCGGCTAACGTTTCGGTGTAACTGCTTTCTTCAGAGCCTGGAAGAGTCAAATAGAGTTTGAAAAACCATCCGTCCAAGAACCATTCCAAACCACGGCGGTGAATCAGAGGTTGGAATGAGAGGCAGACGAAGCACGAAGAGGTAACACAAACAGTCTAGTGTAGTTGGGCGAAAAGTAACCCCTTTTAAGGCGACACATGAGAGGATGAGGTCACCTTCGGTTTACCCTCCTGGCGAGCCTCTGGCAGACTGTCCTCCGGTTCGAGTCCTCAAAGGTCAACGAGGTCAACGTACGGGGCCAGCTCCTGTATCACCCCTACGCGCTCCTCCTTCCTGTTAATTGTGGGGTTTCTAGCGGCAATACACAGCGCTTCTAGTGTTGTGCGCGCCGAGATCTCGAACTCGCGTGCCAATATCGTCACCGCCACGGCAACCGTTGGGCCATGGTGACATCGCAGCCTGTGCTCACCCAGCGGACCGGAGATACCCACCTACGAAGCATGCCCACATGCTCTTTAACGCACTCCCCAAGGGGTCTACCCATCTCGCCGATATACTCGCCGTTGCAATCCGTGCACTTTGTAAGGCATACCACACCTGGACCATGCACTCTCCATCTTTACCAAATGGGAAAATAATGCACTGGCGAGTCTTGCAGTTGGAATCCTATAGTCGATTCTTAACGAGACGTGCCTTGAGATTGGCCGACGGAACCTCGAACCATGCTATTAAGGACAGCTTTGCGAATGCATTTTCGCACTTCGGTACTGGAATTATCCGAGACAATAGACACCTTAAAAGGAACTTTATTGTCGCCCTAATATTTCGTTGCTGTTGCAGGTGTCCGACAACCTTTAGTCAGGCCTTGTTCGGGGTACCCATTGGACACCGCGATGCGAGATACCACTTGAGATCGCTGTTTGAAGACACCGCGGCCGCGTTTGGAACATGTTTTTGATCTAGTCTCTTTTATTTTAATTATTTTATTTTAATCTCTTTGTTTGAGAGGGCTAAGCAGCCCTGAATTGCACGATGATGTTCTCACTACTAGGCTTACGATACCATCTCGTATGGAATCTGCCCCGCCTGCAATTGACTTGGACGTTGACCAGTTATCAGTGGGCTTCCTCTTATGAGCTTAATATGCTCTGCCTGCTAGTTGAGCAATTCGAAACACATGTCCATTTCGTTTTGGGTCGCACATACAAGGAAAAGTCATTGATGTAGCGACAGTAGGGTCTGCCCTCCATGACGGGTCCTTCTATTTAAGACATAAACGCAACAGCCAATACCGGAGCCAGACGATGCCCATATTGTCCTCTAGCCTGCTTATAGTACTTATTGGACCACCTGAAAGCATTGCATTCCAGGCACCTACTTTCAGCGGCATAATTCCTGTTATAGATAGTCCATAAAGATTAAACTGGTCCTGATGTGCCGTGACAGTTTCACATACGCTTGCATTGTGCTGCTTTAAGGGACATTCGTCTACAGCGATGTGTCATCGAACGACTCTATCATGCAGCTTTCTCCCAATGACACTCCCCTAGCTTCCCTAGGCAAGCTGCGGTATAGGGATGATGGGTCGGCAGAAACTTGAAGACCTGTTTGAGGACCAGATTTAGTAACCACGACACACGATCTGTGGGGCCCCCAATGCCGCTGACAATAGGTTTGACCGCAATCACCGCGGGGTTATTGATGGAATCTCCCGTGGGCAATTGTGGGTCTTCATGAGCACGCATAGCACCAGACATACCGCGTTAACGCACTTGAGCGTTCTTATAAGCTTATCATCTCTTTCAATCGTAGACCACGTCTGTTTAAGATGCTCGGGCTGGACTGTAAATTTGTTGCACATGGATTCGACGTAGATACTGTGGTCCTGGAGGTGGGGCCTATTAATAGCTCTATCAAGATCTTGTGGAAGAACTACAAACTCCCCTCTTTTGTCACTGACGCCCACTCTTGAAAAGCCACAAACCGTAAGATCCTTTATTTCTTATTTTTTTTAAATGGAATAAATCCTGCCGATGACCGTGTGGGTTAGAGAGAGCAACTCGTAATAGTGCATTCCTCTCGAACAGCGTGTGCAGAATTTCCACTCTCGTGTTCCGCATTCCGGTTTCTGCCCATTTTGTGTTCTTCCGCCCTCTGCTTTTCTCTACAACAAAGAACTCACATCCTTGCTATTAACCTATTAATACAATAAATACCTATTTGCACCACAAATTCCTATTAACATCCAGGTAACATCCAAATACCAATTTTACTTCCACGACAGCCGGCTGAAGTAGGCACATCTCAACACAGGGATTGATTAATGCGTTCTCTTCCTCTATCCTTAAGGGGGCGTTCAGAGCTCCATCGCGGCGCGACGCAACGTAATGAGCAGTACCTATACCGATGTGTAGCGCGAATAATCGATATAGGCCCATGCACACTGCTGCGACACCGCGGCACGGCAAGGGGAGCGACGACCACCTCCGCGAAATGCGGCGGTCGCGGCGCGGTCGCGTCAGAGCATCGCTATAGGCAACAGGACCGACGTCCCAGTGCAAGTCGCGCCGCTAGGAACGACTTGAACCATTCCAGCCTGCGGCACTCAGCGCGGCATCGCCGGCGATAGCCTCCGCGATAGCCGCAAAAGTGTGCATGCCCCCCTGTCGCTATGTCGCGCCGCGCCCCTCGCGGCCCTATCCCTCATCATGGCCGTGCCGCGCTGTCGCAGAAGTGTGCATGGGCCTTATGGAAGATTCTCATTATGTCTCGCCGCGACGCGATGGAGCTTTGAACGTTCCCTAATGGTGTATGGCACGAAGCTACGTAGCTGCTATCAATGAATACGCAGTGTCGACCAGGATCGTCCAAATAAACATCTTTATTATTAAGGATTTACAGCCAGATAACTTAACGACTCCCTTCATTACATCCTAAAACTGTGAATGGGCAGAGACTTCTTCTTCAGTTTTTTCGATTTCTTCTTCTTCTCTCCCTTTTCGTCCTTCTCGTCTTCCTCTTTGTCTTCTTTGCTCTTCGGTAAGCTCTCTATTGAACTTTCGATTACACCTAAGGATTCCAGTGCGTGATCCGCGTCGTACGGTGTCGCATAGGTCAGCATGTATCTGGAAATATTCTTTTTGACACATGATTGATAGTGAAGACAGTTCTGGTACTAAAACAAAATATTATGAAAGCATTGTACTGTATTGACGGAGAAGGTGTTCGCTTTATTCTCTTTTGGTATGCATGTGGCCATAGATTTTAAACATTTCAAAGTTCGGATCTATTCTAGTCGGAAAGGGTCATCGCTATAAAAAAAGCGAAACAAATGTCAATAGTGCGGCATCTCCTAACAAGGAAAAACAAAGGTTCCCTCAAAGAAAGAAAGAAAGATCCGTTTGCGGTATCGTCTTTGTAAACTAGCCTGCTTTCAGTTTTCAAAGAGAGTGTCAAAGAGTCAGAGTGAAGCCCCCCCCCCCGACTAGGATAGATCCCAAGAACCTACTCCTCAGCGGTAGACAGAGAACGCCGCCTTCTACTAGAACTGTGGAAGAACTTTTATGTACGGAAAAATACTCACACTAATTCAGAACTTTAGAAGTGAATTTCTATGCGATTGTAAGAAAGTTTTAGGAGAACCGAAAAATTGAGTCAGATTGAGCTATCTGGGATTAGATGCTAAGGAGGTTGATCATTGCTGCTGTTTAAATGTCTGCTATAACAGAAGTTGTCGCATAGTTTCTCCTTGAGTCTCATTAAAATATTCTCTCTGAAATATCTCACGAACGACAGAAATCCCGCTCACTTTCCGTCAATCTCCACTTTGCACACGAGATCACCAGCAAAGTGAACGTTTTGAGCGAAATCGCCCAGCGCAACAACGCTCTCGAACGGATGGCCGAACATCTCCTCGCTCTTTTGCTGAAATTAAAGGAAAATTAGAAGACAGCATAGAGCGGCGCTGTTCTCTATTATACTGACCACAATTATTTCTAATTAGATCAGGTTGTTAGCACTGAAACGTAGGAAGTCGCTAGAGCTTCTCATCAGAAGCTCGTCTGGATAGGTCTCATCTGGAGCTCGTGGGGCAGGTTTTGCCACATCTATGTTTACTTGTTCTTCAGATAGGGTGCCACTTTGCCTTCTTCTTGCTGGTTTGCTTGTCCTCCACTTTGGCACACCTGGGGCCGGATTCATCAATGACTTACAGCAATTGAACAAAAAAAAATACTGCCGAAATCGCTGATAGCACGGCGAAATGTTTCACCATATCGCTTGATAAGCCGCGCTATCTGGGATTTCGGCTGTATTTTCTCTGTGAAAATTGCTGTAAGTCGTTGATGAAACCGGCCTCTGGGACATTTATCCAAAGGTGTTCGTTACTCTTTTTCAGCTCGTTCATAGCCCTAGCTATTTTAACGAATTCAACGCAACAAACAAGAATCGTTGACTGAGCATTACCTGAATAACATTTGCCACTTTGGCAATGTTACACGCACTGTGGTCCTGCGTACTTTTGATTGTTTCGAAAGTGTCCTCAATCAAATCGTTGAGCTGCAAATTGCAGCAAACGTATCCTGAAAATTCACGGTAAAAAGACGTATACTTCGGTTTAAAACCCCTAGTTTTTCGTTTCGTATGTGACATGCTCAACATTAAGCCACTTCAGAAGCGTTTTGTAATGTAACTTGAAGTAGGGGGCAAGTGATGGTGCAGTTGGACGAGGTGCCGACTATCACTGCACCCGATTCCATGTTCTTAGTTCGAGTTTCCCGCCAAGATCATCTAACGCTTCCATCCCTGCGGAGTCGACGAATTGTCTGAGAAGGATAAAGCGTTGAGTGTTCATCGAATGAGCACTGCAAGTCACTGTATGGCCAAATACGCATTCAAATCGCTTCCACGGCATCACGTAGAAAAAGGAGAATGCGTGGCGCATGCCAAAATAGATTGGTTGACGCTGCACTTTATGCTTTTATTCTGGCTTGAAGTAGAGGTTGCGTTTTCCGTGTAAGCTGGAACCTACATATAAAACAAACTGATCTTTCACCTTGTTCTTTTGTTTCTCGAAACTTTCATTGATTGATGATGGAGTCCATCAACAGAAAGAATAAATTCGATCTTGTAGTCACATAACTCATATGGTTTTACTTCTGGGAAACCTGTTCTCTGGACGCTTACAATCTGGCAAGAAATAATTTAAGTTTGAAGATTGCCTTTCTCGACTCCCTTCCATCAAGCTCGTTACGATAAAATCATAATATAACAAAAACTAAAAACTGCCGTGCTCTCAGATATATTGTTTATCCAGTTCTGTTCGCTGGAGAATTCCATAAAAAATTCCGTAAAAACATCTGGGGCCGGATTCATTAACCGCATATCGCATTCTAACGATAGAAATACTGCCAAACCCCTGATATGATGTTCATTCAGCAGGTTTGGCGGTATTTTCACCGTTAAAAGGCGGTAAGCGGTTGAATGTTGGCTCTGATTACCGATTGGTTGCACGATGTTCCTGATTAGAGCTACGCGAGGCGACACAAAGCAGCTCTGGTGTAAAATGGGAAGGGATGAGCTAGAAAGAATGGCAAGAATCCGCGGATCTACCCTAGTCCGGGGGCCACAAAACTAACTAATAAGTAAAAAGTATTATATGCAGCAAATTCACTTGAAATTTAACGAGCGGCTCCTACAGAACAACACTGGACCCCAAACAAGAAAAACTCACAACGAAAAAACGAAAAATCGCATCTGTTGCGGTTGTAAGCCGGCAAAGTTGTGTGCTCTCCCTGCCATGTTGGATCCTAGTCATAACATGTCAGCCGGCGTCAGCACGCGGGATGACTCCACTCCGTCGCTCATTGCCCACCGAGACGGTTGTAAACCGCGACGGTTTTTTATTTTTTTGTTTGTTCGTTCGTTTTTGGTTCCTTTTAGGTCCAACTCGTTTTCTGGGACCCGCTCGGTAAGTCCCAATTCATTTTGCTACCTACTTTTTAGTTATGTGCCCCCTCCCCGGACTAGGATAGATCCGAATCTGCTTACTGAATGCGTGACGTCAAACTAGGCAGGGATATGCAATTTGTTAGCACAATCTTTTAGGAAGGTGCACCCAGAATCACGGTTGGATTCTTGCCTAGACCATCAAAGCCTTCTATTACTCCGGGACAGTGAATTGGTGCCATGTTTAACTGGAAGGGATGAAACCCTGACCTACCCATCAGTTGGCCGCCGCGGGTCATTGCCAAGGCCAAATACATGCTTAAATTACCTCCATGAAATGCCATAGGAGTAGAGTTTGTGGCGCATTGCTCTATGGGAAACACATTTTTACTGAAAAAGCAGCAATCTACTGTTCTCTAGTGAAGTTGGTGAAGAATGAACAAATAGACAATTGCTTTTGGTGTCACATCGAGTCAACACATTACCTGATGGATTGTAGAAACACGTTGGGAGTGGAACCATCACTTTCGGCGGGTAGTAGTACTTGGCGTTTGGTGCGTCCTTCAAGCTTGCCTTGATCTTGTCGGTACGTATCTGAATAAGTTGCTTGTGCCTCGAGTGTTTAAAACAAGGAGGAGAGAGGTCCTTCTTTTGAAGATAGAAATATTTTGGCCAGAAAACCAGCGAGTCCAATGGATGATTTTTTTTACAAAAATCCGAGGGGCAGGAGACTTTAGAAAATTCTTTCTCAAGAAATATAATGCTTGAATCAAAGAGCCAATGCAATAGCGCAATTCATTTATTTCGCTTAATTATGACGAACTGATACACTGCCCCAGCTGGGGTCCTCATATTGTTCTTGTTCAATAGGTAAGCCATTGGTAATTGGAAGGTAAGAAAGGTTTAGGAATAGAAATCTGGCAGAGCGCCTTATTGGATCTAACGAGCAAGTGAATGTGAGTGAATGTAAATCATTGCCGTTTATGCCTTGAAGAAATTAGAAAGCCTGTTATTGCTTAAAGGTTAAACTTTATGGTGAACACTTCAATTAAAAACTCTGTTCTACACTTACGTTTGTGTCCTGACTTCCGATTTTTATGAGCCGAGTAGAAGATTCCACTGCGTCCTCTTCTTCCTTTCCCTTTCCTTTCCTTTTCTTTTTCAGCTCCATCTTCTTCTAAACATTCATACTTTAGATGTCGAAAGAATAACGCCTTCTCAACCACCTACCTCGTCGGTCTCTTCCTCATCATCTTCGCCGTCTTTCGTCGACGACTCCACGTCGTCATCGTCCTCGTCGTTTTCTTCGCTGCCGTTCTTATCCTCCTCGTCCAGTTCATCGTCCAGCTCCTTGCCCTTCTTCCGCCCTTCCCCTTGCCTTTCTTCGGTTTCTTGATCGTGACCACTGTCTCCTGTGTGTGCTTGATGTGCGCTCGAAGCGAATCCTCACCGTCCGGCGTTTCTGTTGGCACCTGAGCACCTGCGCCTACCGGCTCTTCTTCCTCAACCTCATTGCTTGACTTTTTCCTTTTCCCCTCCTTCTCGTTCTCAGAAGACTCCTCCTTGTCTTCGCCTATTCTGCCGCCATCAACCACAGTTCCGTGTCCTTCCTCATTGGAAAGCGAGTCGATTTGCTTCCTTAGGTTCGCGTTCAGCGCATCGTTGATGCTCTGGTTGACGTCTACAACGACTTTATCCGTATTCCCCTTCTTCTTTCCCTTCCTTCTCTTGCCCTTTTCTGGGGTGGCAGTGGTTCCTTCCTCGCTGTTGTCATTTTCGTCTGACTTCTCTTCAGCTGCCGTTAAGGACTCCTCGCCCTCATCGTCCTTAGTGTCCTCCTTTTTTCCTTTCCTAGCCTTCTTCTTCTTTCCACTTCTAGTTGTTGCTTCCACTTCTTCATCGTTTTCGTCCTCTTCCTCACCTTTCTTGACCTTTCTCCTCTTGCCGCTTTTAGTCGTTGCCTCCACTTCACCGTCGTTCTTGTCGTCTTTCGCTTCTTCACCCTTCTTCTTCTTATTATTTTTATTTTTCGTTTCCTCTTCCGACTTGTCAGTTTCCTTGCTGTCTTCTTCTGCGGACGTCTCTTCCTTCGTACTTGTAGTTGTTTCTACTGTTTCATCGTCCTTCTTCACGTCCTCTTCCTCGTCATCATCCTTTTTCTTTTTCTGGAGTTTGACCTTCTTCGACACCTTC
Source organism: Heligmosomoides polygyrus polygyrus (assembly GCA_947396885.1). NCBI lineage: Eukaryota > Metazoa > Nematoda > Chromadorea > Rhabditida > Heligmosomidae > Heligmosomoides > Heligmosomoides polygyrus. The sequence goes on along the minus strand of CANDYH010000817.1, from coordinate 13,594 downwards.
TTCTCCTTCTCCGTATTTTGCTCTATCGACTTCAGCAGTTCGGAATTCAGATCAGTGATCTTTGGACGTGATTTCTTCTTCGTCTTCTTCACCAAATGCTCCAGAGTCTCCTTCGCCTTTTCCTTCTCATCCTCCTTCTCCTCCGAACCCTCCTTTTCTTCTTTGTCCTCTTTTTCCTCCTCTTCCTTAATCCTATTCCTCAATATTTCTTCCTGTTGTTCCCTGACAGCGGCTTTAAATCCGTCGTCAAAACTTGTCGTTGTGGTGTCTGTCAAAGCTGCAGTAGAAGCGCTTGCCGTCGTCTCTGCAGCTTCCTGCTGTTCGTCTTCGGATGACTCTTCTTCTTCTTCCGTTGTAGTCTGAGGGGTAGTGGTAGATTGAGGAAACTCTGTCGTCGTCGCTTCTTCATCTTCCACTTCCTCTTCCTCCTCTTCCTCTTCCACAACAGCTGTTGTCGTCTCCATTGGTGCCGTCGTTGTCTCTTCTGGTGTCGTCGTTGTCTCCTCTGGCGTCATTGTTGTCTCCTCTGGTGTCGTTGTCTCCTCTGGCGTCATTGTTGTCTCCTCTGGTATTGTTGTCTCCTCTGGTGTCGTCGTCGTCTCCTCAGGCGTCGTTGTTGTCTCTTCTGGAGTTGTAGTTGTTTCCTCTAGAGTTGTACTCGGCTCCATCGGTGTCGCCGTCGTCGCTTCAGGGGTAGAAGTCGCTTGAGCTGTTGTCGCTGTTGCTGTTGTTGTCGTGGTTGTGGTCGTGGATGCTGTTGTAGTGGCAGCAGCGGTGGTGGTCTGGGATCGCGAAGAAGTCCTTCGTCTACCTCCAGGTCGTCTAGTGCGTGGTGCTTGTCCCTGATCCTCAGTGCCCACCTCCGCATCAGGATGATTGAATTCTTCCCACTCTTCGTCAACTCCATAGTCGTCGATCTCAGATCCCTGCAATCAGAAAACTGGCCGACTTTCAAAGATAATTTTGATAAATTTTCAGGGTTGAGATGACAGAAGACATAATATTCCACAGGATAAATTAAACTAGTTGACTTGGGAGTTGTAACAACAGGCCGCATTCATTCAGCCTAGCATTGAGCCTGTGGAAGGCGATGTCCAGCTAACAGCCCTTTTCTAGCCAGTGTAGACCAAGAATTGCAACTTTTCACAAAATTCGACATGGACGAGCGCTGGAATTATGCAAGGGGAACCAGCAGCTAGAACGTTTCGAGCACTTCGAAAAAGTGATGAAGAAGGGGCGAGTGGTGGCGCAGTCAGAGGAGGCATCGGCTGTCGCCTGCCCACCGAATCGAGGTTCTTCGTTCGTGTATTCCGCCCAGACCAACCTAGGCATCCAGCCCTCTACGGTCGGCGAACCACTGCAAGACTCGCCTGGGAAGAATAAAACGTTGGATTCCACGTATGTTGGCTCACTGCCGGTCATTGTATAGGCCAAATACGCATTCAAGTTGCCTCCACGACAACACGGAGATGTAGAATGCGCGGCGCATCCAAAAAAGGATTGATCGCTCTTCTTTTTATCCTTTATGATTTAATGAACAAGCTGGAGAACGTCCGAGTTCGTGGCACGTACTCGGCTCCACCATGTCTTCTGCTCTAAAATGCACTTTAGAAGTCCAGACGCTTCGGGACTAAGGCGAACGCGCGATTAGTATCTCAGAACGAGTAGTGGAGAAGGTGACACTCAGTACAGGACAACTCAAATGAGTGCGGGAAGGTATATGGTGCTCTGACCGTCGACTACGTTCGAGTGTCACATTCGCGTTCGTTGGACCAAACCATCGAAAACTAGATGATACGCGCAGTACGTGTCAGTAGCAACTACTGTCTGTCCGTCATAATTGAGTGGATTCCGCGGGATGTCAGAATAACTTATGACGTCCACCAACACATTAGCCCGAATTCACGAAGGCTCTAAAGTGGATGCTCTGAGCTGAACCCACTGGGCTATTCTGGCACGCGAAGAGAACGAACACGTCGCTGGCGCACATTCGCTTAATACGACTGCCATCTTCTTCTTCTTCTTCTTCAGCGTTTGTTCCGCTTCGAGGCGGGGTCCGCTATTCTGGTGTGGTGAAGCCACTTTACGCGATCAAATGCTTGATCGGGATGGATACCAGCAACCTTTAGGTCCACTTGCAACGTATCAAGCCATCGCTGCTTCGGCCGCCCTTTAGGCCGTTTTCCGGGCACATCTATGTTAAGGCCAATCTTCCTAACAGTGTCACCACTAGCTCGAAGAACGTGGCCATACCACCGAAGGCGAGCTTCACGTAGACTTGTCAGCAATTGGAGCGACACCAAACCTCTGGCGTATTTCATCGTTGCGAATACGATCCAAACGAGTAACACCAGCCGTCCATCGCAGCATTTTCGTTTCCATTACGCTGAGGCGAGTCTCAACCTCCTTGGTTGCAGGCCAGCACTCAGCTCCATACATCGCTACTGGTCGGACGATGGTTCTATAGATCTTCGATTTAAGGAGTTCCGGTATCTTCCTGTCGCATAAAACGCCTGTCATCGAGCGCCATTTGGACCACGCTGCGCTCACGCGCGAGTTCACCTCGAACGTCAGACTACCATCAGACGCAATTGCAGATCCAAGGTACTTGAAGTTTGTCGTTCGTACTAGCGCAGTGCCACTGATCTCAATAGAACCGGCTTCGTTTACGTCTGTCGTCAAGTACACAGATTTTTTGACGTTTAGCTTGAGGCCGAACATCGCCAAGCGTTCGTACCAAGCTTGCGCTTGTCGCTCGAGTTCGCTCTTCTCCTCGCTTGCAAGCATTACGTCATCTGCATACAGCAGCGTCCAAGGGGCAGGCTTCTGAAGGTCTCTCGAAATGGCATCCATTACGACAATGAATAGGAGCGGGGAAAGCGCAGAGCCCTGGTGAACACCAACGGAGATAGGAAACTCCGCCGATGTGCCGGCTGGCGCTCGCACACTACTCTTTGGACCAGAGTAAAGTATGCGCACCCACTCAATAAGCTCTTCGGGAACACCGTGTTGTCGTAAGGCGTACCATATAACCTCACGCGGTACACGATCAAATGCTTTCTCTAAATCGAGAAAAGCTATGTGCAGCGTTTCTGCTTTTCGCGATGTCTCTCTACCAGAAGACGAGTAGCATGTATGGCATCGATGGTGCCACTGCCCGCTACGAAGCCACATTGATTGGTGGAAAGTTGAACGATATCGCGAATACGTCCGTCTACAATTCGCTCGAAGATTTTCATGCTGTGCGAGAGCAAGCGAATTGGACGGTAATTCGTGCAGCCCGCAGGACTGCCCTTCTTCTTCCATATCGGGATCGTCGTGCTTTCCTGCCAACTACCAGGTACCTTCTCTTCCGTAACGACCTGGTTGAAAAACTTCGTTAGCCACTCAGCAGGACTCCAGCACCTCAACTTCCATAGGTCGGCCGCTATATCATCGGGGCCCGTTGCTTTGCCTGGCTTCATCTTCTTCAAAGCCGCTTCCTTCTCCTCCACAGTGATTTTCTGCACAGGACCGTGCGTAGGAGGGACGCAAGGGATGGGCGGATGGGCAAACTCTTCTGTCGAAATTCTCTCGAATTAGTCATGCCATCGTTTCATAGCCCTCTTGCGGTTCGTCAGTAGATGGCCATTCTCATCGTTGATGCCCAAGAATTTCTCGATGTCCTCGGCCTGACGATGGCGTGCCTCGGCAAGTCGATAAAGATGTCGTTCACCATCGCGCGTCTCGAGTTTATCGCTGAGATCATCATAATGGACGGCTTTTGCAACGGCTACGGCCTTCTTTGCAGCTTTCTTCGCCTCCTGGTACATACGCCATTTGTCTGCAGTCTTGTCGCGCAGGAACGCGTGATATAATTTTTTCTTCTCTCGGACTTTTTCTCTTACGTCGTTAGTCCACAGCCACGCCAGCTTCTCGATCTTGCGGCGTCCAGGCTTAGTCATGCCTAATTCAGAGCATGCAACTTGTAATATCGTATCGGTTGCATCTTTCCATGTTTCGTCGACGGTTGTCACCGTCGGTAACCGAATACGAGAAACAAAAGCTGCAGCGTTTTCCTTCAATCGCCACCACTTGATTCTCGGTGGACCGCATCGCTCGACATGCCTCAGCCTCGGAAGGGCGAACTTAAGAGTGCATATCAGCGGACGGTGCTGTGTGGCGACAGTCTCGTACGGCACCACCTTCGCATCTGTAACCAGCTTTCGATCGCGATGCCTCACAAGGATGAAGTCGATCTGTGTCTTAGTGCTCCCGCTATAGAACGACACCAGATGGGAGTCACGCTTTCGAAATACGGTGTTCGCGATGATGAGGTTATGCGAGTCCGCATACTCAAGGATTCGCTCACCATCAGCGTTACGTGCTCCATATCCGAAACCGCCGTGACAGCTGCGACCATCTTTCGCAGTCCCCACATGACCGTTGAGGTCACCTGCGATAACGACAGCGTCTTCTGACGGTACCTCTGCTGTCTTTTCATCAAGCAGGGTCCAAAACTCATCCTTGGCTCTCTCGGAGCAGCCTGCCTGCGGAGCGTATGCAGAGAAGAAATGATACATACGCTGTTCAGCAGCGACTACGACCTTCATCAAGCGGTCATTAAAACGTTCCACGCTTATAATCGCGTCTCGGAAACGTTCGGAGACGATTACACGAACTCCGCTGGTGGTCCTGGGACTGCCGCACAGAATGGCCTTGAAGCCTCGGCCTATGTCCCTCGACTTACAACAGGGCCACCTCGTCTCCTGTACCGCACATAAGTCGATTCGTCTTCGCTCCAGTGCTTCTGCCAACTCGCACGAGCGGCCCGTCAACGTACCCACATTCAGCGTAGCTACGCGGGTCTTGCCTACGTTACGGGACTTTCGGACTAGCTCAGTTTCCCCCCGATGCCGTCCTCGCATCAGGGACCCTCGCATACTTCTCACACTCGCCGGGCTCTGCGAGTGCGCGTCGGCTCCCGCGGACGCCGTAGCATTATCTCGATACTCACTTAACGTCATCAACCATGTGATGTGACATGGGATCTCCATAGGCCGGCCTGTCACTAGGGCCTGTCGCCTGTATTCGAATGTCCGTGATTAGCTTAGCTCGCAGAGGGGAACAGTTTCCAGTGGCACCACGTGGAGGAACGGACATCGCCACCCTTAATACGACTGCCATCAGAACATCTTATAGACCAGATTACAATACCATCTCATCTTGCACCAATAGTGTTACTTCCAATAATTTCTCGGGGCTCAAGTTGTCGAGAAGAAGAAGTAAAATTAATCACCGAATTTATATCCTTCTCGTCGAACAATCTGAGCTGCGGTGGTCAATTCCGACGAAGTAATGGACGATTGAGTATGATTAAGATCGTCTTCAAACCAAGCATGCCTTCCAAACATTGGAGGCGCCTGGTTCGGGACTTGCTTGTACCATCACTCGGCCTTGGCAGACTTCTTGATTTACAGAGGAAGGGCAAGGAATATTGCAAATTGAGATGTATCCAAGAAAAGCGAGGTAGAGGGAGCATACTCTAATTTTGTTGTACACATAACTAAACGTCGCAGAATAAATAAAAAACATGATCAAAAAAAAAAGAGAAAACATGAACACAAGAAGGTGCTGGACGATATCTCAGCTTCAATAAGATGCTGCTTTGATAAACTTGAGTGCAAGAGTATGAAGTAAAACTGTGTCTCCACATTTCAATATCGGAATGTGAAATACGCATTCGAATTGCCTTCGCGATATTCCGTAAACGGAGATGATGATCGAAGAACCCCGGCCATTATCTTGTTCCTTTTAGCTATGGAAAGCCTTCAGAAAAGGATCTGAATGGTAGGCTTAAGGTTTCCTGTGTTGTGTCTGGATACCCGTCAAGTCGGAGGAACTAGGTTTGGGAACCTCTGATCAGTGCTGACCTCGACTGGTCTGCTTCTTTTAAATACTAACGACGATGACGTAAAGGATAAAAGATCAAAGGACGGCGTTATTCTACCTCTTCTGGGATGTGCCATGCATTCTACTTGTACAGGGTATCCTGGAGCCTGTGCGTATTTGGCCTAAGTTGTGGTGGCCAGCCGATGGATAAGCAAATGTTTTGTCCTCCCCAGAGAGATCTGGCAGCAATTCACCGAACCCGAAGCGAAGGAAGGCTTGGTTAGCCTGGACGGAAATCCGAGCCAAGAACCTGGCACACGCGAGAGACGGCGTCTCCTCCGACCTACGCTTTCGTGAAGTAAATTGGGGACAATTTTAGTTGATTGGGACAAGAAGGTGTTTCTTCTCACTCCCTTTTCGTCAATTTCCTCAGAAGCTCAACATATGCTAACTGAATGGTTTCAACTTTATGGTAGGGTAATGCGCCAAAAGGAGAGAAACAGTTGCCACCATTGGGTTGATTCTTCCAAACCAGGATTTCAGCGAATCTTGACACCTGACTCTCGTTAGAAGTTAAGTACAACTGCGTACTGCTTAGGTTTTAGCACTCATTCTTCCCTTTCTTTAGTTTCCTTAAATACATAAGAAATCATCAAACTTACTATCACGTCCAACGTCTTGTCGATGCTTCTGAAATTTTCGAAAGCGCTGTCGGTGTTGTTCTCGGCCTCGGCACCAACCAAGTCAAACGGGGAATCGCCGAAGCCGAAGCCTTCAGTGATCGTGGTGGAGTTCGTGGAAATGGTTTCGTTCGAGTCTGCCCGCTCGTTGTTCACCGTTGTAAGGACTCGTAGAAGGTCCGTGGCGTTGCTCGTCAGGCCGCCTTCGCCGAGGATGTTGCCGAGGATGTCGTTGGCGATTTCGGCGCTCGAAATGTCACTCGAGACCGCCGCCGGCTCAATCCTCGTCACCTTCACCTCGGACTGCGAGATCACTCTGCCGTTCACGATCTCGTCTCTGTTCGAGAACGGGATCACCTTCGGCGGCCGAATGTCGTTCATGTGCCTCGTCAGGCTGTCGATGATCCTCCTCGTCTTCATCTTTCTGGTGTCCTCGACGCCCTTGTACCGACCGCGGTGGTTCATCGGCACCAGCACTTCGGCGCTTTCGATCTGGATTGAGCACGTCATCAGGAGCACGAATACTGATGCAAAAACACCTATGGCAAGAATAGTCGTACCTTTATCACTCGAATCGGCTCCACTGGTCTCCGGTTGTCAAATTCGTCGCCGCCGAGGGCACGTTCGAAAGAATCAATTGGGTCTCTGTTCAGCGCCTGTAAACAGCCATCACAATGAACCAGGAACGGTAACTTCTACAATGGCGCTTAATAGCCCTGCTCATTTCTAATCATTTTCAGGACGGATGACAATCAAGTCCCTCTTTTATGCGCGTCGCCATTTGAAAAGTTACGAAAAGGGACATAGGAGGAGCAATTGGAGGACGATCTCTTCTGCAAAGAAACCCATGTGAAAGCTGTCATCGCTGACGGCCAGAGCGGCTGTTATAGGCGTTACAAGTTAAATTCGACCTAGGAACTTTCTATAACCTTAGAAAACTGTAAAGCTATGTAGAACCGAACTGTATGGATTAGCAACTCACTAGGCTCTTCGAAGCGTGAGCTTTGCGGTGTCCCAGATGATGGCGTATAGCAGCTCCGCTTATCTGGAAATTGAATCAGGATTAATCTCTAGCTTCTTTCCTCTTTGAACATTGGCATGGTAGGTTTCAGCTGTACATATCAGTTTCACTTCGAATTGGACAATTTTAAAATGAGAAGTGGACACATTCCAAACCAAATTGGGCACTTTTCAAACCAAATTTGACACTATTCTAGGCTAGTCTAGGATCTTTGAACTCAAAGCGAAGTCGTCCAGATCAAAATGAGCTTCTCTTATTAGGTTGTCCCATAAGTCCCCACCGTTTTTTCAACAATTCACTGCAGATTTCGCCGGCGGTCTCATGCATAGCGCTGCATAGCTTTCGAAAGAGAATGAATTGATCTATTAGAACATGTATTGCATTTCTTTTTTCATCATGAATTTTGTCAATTTTTAGGTCGTTGAAGTGAAAAGTGAAAAAGTGAAAAAGTAGCCACTTGCGCACTTGTTCTCTCCGCTTAAGTTTGCAAACTTTTGCGCAGTTTTTTATAGCATTTGAAAGAAAATGTTCTGTACTAAAAGAATGTGTGTTAGTGCTATTTGCTCATTTGTCCTTTATTGATTTTTAGGCCATCAAATTGGGACGTCCGAAGGAGGATGGTTATTTTTGCCGAAAGCTCCTGCACTGTGGTTGAATTTTTTGGGTTGGTGTTATATGTCATTCGAAATAAAATGTCTTGCTCTATAAGAATATGTGTCGCGTTTATTGACATCTGTTGAATTTCAACAAAATACCAAAAAGAGAAAAATCGTCTTCACCAACAACTCCTTCTCCTTCTTCAGTTGTTGATATTCGACAGAAATCAGCGTGAGCCAATAAACGCGACACAAATCCTTACTGAGCAAGACATCCTCTTCCAAACAACATATAACACCACGCAAAAAAGTCCAGCCACAGAACCGGAGTTTTGGTAAAAATTCGGGCGGAAAAGTCGGAATTCCCAATTTGGTGACCTAAAAATCAATAAAGGACAAATGAGCAAATAGCGCTAACACATATTCTTGTAGTACAGAACATTGTCTTCCAAACGCTATAAAAAAAGCTGTGCAAAAAATTACAAACCTAAGCGGAGAGAACAAGTGCGCAAATGGCTACTTTTTCACTTTTTCACGTCTCACTTCAACGACCTAAAAATTGACAAAATTCATGATGAAAAAAGAAATGCAATACGTGTTCTTGTAGAGCAAATCATTCTCTTTCGAAAGCTATGCAGCGCTATGCAAGAGACTGCCGGCGAAATCTGCAGTGAATCGTTGAAAAAAACGGCGGGGACTTATGGGACAACCTAATATAAAGCTGAACCTGGATTTTTCATGTAGATTATTGAGGAAACCGTGCGAGAGCTTTTCCACTTTCAGATAAATCGGCTATGGATTACCTAATCTCTATTTGAAATTTGGTGTTCGAGCTCGAACAAAGGGCGCACCCATGATCGTGAGATATTGCGTACCCATCTTACTACTAAAACCTTAGGGAAATAGAACAGCGTTTCTGCCAAACATTTTTGAAGAGCGGTTTTATCCACAGTGCTTATGTCGTTCCATTCAGGATGCGCTAGGAAAGCTTTGTCAGGCTATCGTTCTATTATTGCTGTGATGGCATTTGCTTGGTGGAATTCGCTGAAGTCGCTAATCGTCAACGTTGTCTTCTGAACCATGTAGGAATGACAACTCTTAACTACAGCGTTTTTGGGTATGTCTCTCAAACGCGATGTGAGCATTCATAGGTGTAATGAATGTCTTCATGAACAGGGTGAACCATAATTTTTGCAACAAAATTTAGGAGACCTTATTAGGAGTCTTTTTCCAGTTGCACATACAAACTATTGGGCCACATGCCAACTTTTATGTAGCGGGTTCTTAGTGTTATATACCTTGCCGCTTATCATGATTGTAGTTACTCTTATTAGAAAGCAGTGAATTTTGGCGTAAAACTACCGAGAATCTTCCTCTGGTCCGCTGTGGAGCGCCCACTCCGACGTGGCTAACTTTCTGAAGATTGGTGGTGGAACATTCGGAATGGTATCGTGTAGAGCTTTTCAGGGCCGTCTCAATTGTGAACATAACATGAATGAGTCTGAATTACAACAGAAGGACGCTATTACTTTTCTGATCATACACGATGCAGCAACCAGCTGGAACAGATGCAATGTTCAGCCGTGTGCGTAGTCTATTATTAATGTGTAGTTTGTAGAAAACTACAAGGAGAGCTCTGCGAGCTAAAAAGTGAGGCGAAGATTCATCGATGAGGAGAGGAAAGCGGAAGGCAAAATTTGTAAGCGCAGTTGGAGCGCGTCGCTCAGGGTGTGTATTCAGCCAACGCTCCATTTGATGAAAAATTTCTCAAAGCTGACCGATCCCAGAATGGTCTGAATGATAGTGCGTTTAATACTACCTCTGGGGAAGTGACGATATTCAAAGGTGGCTACGCATGCAGTTGTTCGCCTTATACGATTTTCCAAATTGCTCTCAATCACGCCCTATGCTTTTGTGCAGAAAAGAGTGAAAATCAGTAAAAGTGTTTGTTCGTTGGGCATCCTACTAATATAAAAGCGTTAGTCCGTCTGTGTGTGTGTCACAAACCTGTGTAAACTTCAAAACGTGTTGAACATGTGAAGGTAACCCCTATGTACATGCAAAACCTGTCAACGTTACCCTCACGTGTAAACGATGAAGGAGTAGCCTGCTTCAACAAGTTGATGGGATCGAAGGACCCCCGCCGATCAATATTATTGATGGTTCGACAGGGGTTATCGATTTCCGTCCCGACTGACCGATTTCGGTGAGAGTCACGCGGATATGACGACCGACAAGTAGCTCAATAGAAGCTGGAAGGCTTAGATCGGGAGGTCAATATTGAATTGTATTATCGATTCAATACCGATCAATAACCGAATCGATATAATGCAATCAAGCGACTGGCGGCCCGTAGGCCGCAGAACGTCTGGTAATAATATAACACTATATCTTCTGAACCCAATCGCGCTGTTTAAAAGCAAAATGCACATTTCGGTAAAGCTGTGGTTCTAACAGCAAAAATAAGGGACGTGGTAGCGGTTCTCCATCCAGCGCGTGGATGTTGCGTTTGATCAAACGGCGCCGGTGGTGTAAAGGCGTAGAGCATTCCCGCCCGGTCAGAGGGAGGTGTGGGTTCTAGTCCCGCCTGGACCTAGAAGTTTTGATCGCAACCAAACATCGTTGTGACAACTTATTACCTCGATACCAGCCACTTAAGGCTTAAAGAAACTGATTTGGAATGGTTCTCCATCCATCTACCAAACATCGCACCTGCAAAAGACTAGCTGTGAAATTCCTGAATCTTTACATTTTTGATTTCCATTCATTTGCCATCTTGGAGAAAAGGTGCTGTTTTACGTCGCCCAGAAATGTGCTGCCCAATATATTCTTTGGAACAAATGAGGAATAAAATTCCGTGAGGGGCGCTGCGACGCGGGTTGCAAAGCTATCCAAGATCTGAATGCTCTTATCAGTCCAGGAGGCCCGTTATGAATATTACCGCTTCACCATAATCTACAAACTACGGAAAAATAGCTTCAATTTTACCAAATTTGGTGCATTCTAAGCCTTTTTATACGCCTAAGTTCTTGTTGCAGGACTTATTGTTTCACCATGTATGTAGTTGTCTCGTAATAGCCAGGAACGACGATTCAGAGGTATCGTATCGAAAGACGGACGTCAACTGACCGCCTGAGGTGGCTGGATGGGCCGCAACGGCCTTGGTTCGAATCTTGGTGGTGCTCGCAGATTCATCTCCATCGATGGCCTCACCATCCTTTGATGCGGAGCGGATTTTTGTTGTGGACGTATGTCACGTCCACCATAGATGACGTGAGTATACTGAAAAAGGTTCTGACTCCTAACAGGATTTTTTGTCGCTCTGAAGAGCTACTGAAACATAAAGGAAAGAAGTGGGTTGTAATAGGTAAATATTAGCATAAGCAGATGCTTCAAAGCATAATATTTGGAATTTGTTATTACGTTTGCCTAAATGTTGACAAAAAGAAACAGAATTGCCCCAAATTGCTTGTATTAACGAACAACTAAACTCACATATGGCTTCAAGTGCGCTGCTCCAGCCTGGTTTTGTATCGGCCTTGGTAGGTCGCATGGTTCATTATTATTTCCTGAAACATTCATATGGTCGTTTCAAGAAAACAAGTGAGGAAAAGATTCATGACTTTTCCTATGGCCCAGTGCCAGTAACATTCGCTTATGTTAAAGCCTAGTTCAACCCTCTCCTTGCAGTGGATTCGGATAGCTTCTGTTGCCTCGGGCTACAGAAATCGCTAACGCTTCTTTCAGTCGGTTTCCGTGGAGATCGAAGCTATGCGGGCGTAATGAACTGGGGAAGGACTCGAAAAGAGTAAAGGGAAGTCGTGAGCTAGGATCTACCATTCCGTTGGTTATGCATATTGTGTTTAGCAAAGACCAGTAGCGGCATTTCCAGTGGTGAAGTACTATACGTAGAGGAAAAATTAACTTAGGATAAAACCGAAATAGCTTCATCGACTCTGGACGGTATCGGTGATCTGCTATAAGAATGTTAAACCTTTACGTTTTGCTTCTCTTTTTGTATTCTATTTGTTTCTTTCATTCAATTATATCACTAACATCTATTTTACATGGGTCCGCTTGGCGTTTTATTATAATACTTATAGCTTATTGTTTCATGTGCTGAAATTTTTTTTCGAAGCCTTAGCATCCTAATGCACTTGATTTCAAGATCTATTATGCAGCCTGTGGGCGAAGATTAAAGGATATAGAAAAAGGACGGGAGTTAGTCAGTCACTTTTGGGATGCGCCACGCATTCTACTTCCACGGGATGTGGAGGCAGTTTGGATGCGTATCTGGCCCATACGGTGTCTTGTGGTGGCTAGCTGATGTACAAGTGAGTCTTTTATTCTCTCCAAACGAGTCTAGCTCTAATTCACCGACCCGAAAGGATGGAATGGTTGCCCTTCGCGGAAAATCCGAACCAGAAACCTGGAATTGTGGGAGACATAGACAAGACCCAAACCAATCACCTCGATACGGGATGCACACAACAAGCGGCACCTTCTCCAACGCCTACCGCTTGAACTAGACTGGCATTTCAAAGGCAAAGTCTAAGTTTGAAGTAGAAAAATACGGTCCAGTAACATATCTAGCCAAGATTTGGCAAAATACAAAGCGGACGTCGCCGCTTCAGAATACTCCAATCGGAAGAGGAACCGGCTGTCATATGCACCCATTTCGGTGTCTGTGAATTGGAAACGACTGGCCTAGGAAAGATAGATTGTTGGCATATTCATCGGCTGGCAACCTTAGGGATTTGGTTGTAGGACAAATACGCATCGAAACTGTCTTGGCGATTATCAGAAGAAATTGAATGCATTGCGCATCCTAAGAAGAACTGATTATTGTCAACCCCTACTGCTATTCTTATTCACAGCTTTCAGGTATTTTGTAATCATTGCAGTAGATTTACAAAGATTCCTTTCGTAAAGGACAAACACGGAAGCTGATCAGTTTATGCAGTAAAGTTTCAAGGCAGCTGGTACAGACGCCGCCACGGATAAACCGCTTACAGAAGTTTACAACACTTCCGCACAAGTAATTTAATCGTGTTATGCAAGATGCCCCTCGGGTGTTCTGTGAACTTCAGCTGGCAGATTTCACCCGAACCTGAACTGCCTATGACCTGAACTTTCTTGCTGCTCACATGTAACGCTTCACCTTATTTGGGTGCCCTCGGAGCCTTTGAAACTATATTTGGAAGCTACCAATTGGCTGTATAAATCACTTTCTTCAAAAACAAACAGCATCTCATTACAGATGGCATAAAACTTCAAACAGAGCGCCACCACAGCGAGAGGCGGGTACATCCCCGAGCGCCACACTTTAACCTTGTAACTTTTCTGCGAGGTCGTGTGACCACTCAGGAGGCATAGAGGGCTCATTTCAAATAGAGCTGTGCTGAGTAAGCAAGGAACCGAGACTT
>CANDYH010000816.1:0-14704 GCA_947396885.1 Heligmosomoides polygyrus polygyrus | reverse complement strand
TGGACTCCTTCAACAGCGAAGTGGGCGGCCTTCTCATTTCCCTTGTCGAAGGCCAACTCGAAGGCAGCCAAGCACTTCTCGCGCACGTAAGCAATGGAGACGTCATCCGACGCCGTCAGACTCTTCACGGCATCTGAATAGCACACACCGCCGTTGCGTCGCCCTGATTTTCCATCAAGAATCGATGACACCGCAACGAGTACCTTTAGCCTGGGCCACTGCGTCCTTGCTGAGCTGGTGTTTGACGGTGTTGGAGAGACCGTTCAGAGCAGCTTCCATGCCGCCTCTTCTGGATCGATCGTCCGGCTTCCGCTCCGCTCGCTCTTCGATGCCGTCGCAGTGCGGGGCGGGGACAGCCCTTAATTGAGGCCGACGACGTCCCGTTCCCAATCAATCCCACAGGCCCACTACGCGAGGCTCTGAAAGCAAGGAGAGGCTTCACGAGAGAAGCTGTTCGAGACCCGGACAAGCGTCGACGTCCCACCTCAGTTGCATTGCGGAAGGCGCTGCAGCCAGAAGGAGATTTGATGTGCGGAAAGAAGTTCCCGCACATCGCCAACAGCACGATGCATGTGAGCACTGCCTAACACCGAGAAACTGGACGTTCGAGCAGAGCCGTCATGGCACGTTCCACTTGTCAGAGTTACACAGCTATAACGTCCGAAGGATGAAATCTCTTAAGGAAGGCAAAAAGGAAGTTAAGTGAAGGCAAATTTCGCTTGCAGCCATGACGACAATTTTTATACTGCGAGCAGTTTTGCATGCTACTCTGTTATAAAGGACATAGGACAGTTTTTGAAAGAGCGGCTTTCATTTCACGTATCACGATTACTAGCCTAAGATTCCTTACAATACTCCTCGCCCAGAGAGTCGTTTCAGGATAGCTCTAATGGTAGGCGATGCACTGTTTTCCGATTTGTAGAAGTAGCACAATTCAGATTTCTGCGACATTAAGGTGCAAAGAAGTACGATACTTCATGTCCTGCCAACCCGAATGTGTCAATCTCCTCTATTCCAACAGTGCACCTTGCGTTCCATTTCGATGTCGAAGGTGACCAGCGGATGGATGATTAGTCGCGGCTTGATCTTCGCTACACTTCTCAAGAATCTGCCATAACTTATGCCCTAAAATTTATTTTTTAATTTAATTTAATTTTTTATTTTTTATTAAATTAAATTTTTGAAATCGTTTACATTGCCGATCAAATGAACATCGTCATATGTTCAATGGGTGCAGCGCGGAGCGATTTCCTTTGATCATTTCAGCAGTAAACGAAGGAAATCGCTTTATAATAAGCCAAGGGCTCCAATTGTATATAATAGGGTAGTGATTTTGCGATCTGTTGCTAATGCGTTGTTCACATGTGGGTGGGACATTTTACTCTCGGCTACGAGGTAGTCCTCGTCTCGACGCCTAGTAATGGACACTTCTTTAAGTAATGGTCTGGGTCAGTCACGAAGACAATTCGAATTCGGTGAGACTGCCAACGAAGTTCCCACAACAGCTTCAATACCACCTTTCTGTGGCAACTGCAGTAAATGGGGCGCGCACGTAAGCATTAGGCTGTTCAGAAAGTTTCTCGTCACTTCTGCGATTTTTTCAAAGTTATTTCCTTCTTTCAATAGTTCGCCAACTGATGAGCATGCGCACCGTTATTGTCTACCGCCACTTCTCGGATAATTAGTGGATGTCACTTCCATAGAATTTCCGGTGTTTTCATGAAATAGATTCACCGAGGCACCTTTTAAGTTGCTCGCTATCGACGAACTGATTCTCATGCAAATGGATGGAAAATGAAAGAAACAGATGTTAGTTTGTTGGAGCCAGCTCCAGTGAATACGGTGCGTGGCCTGGAACATGCCCTCCAAAGCACTGGAGTTTTTTCCGAGCCTCCTTCGCAACATGTGGACACGCATTGTCGAGAAGGGAGAAGACCTTGTCTCCTTTTCCACAAAAAGCTGTTTTGACGCAATCCAAATGCCTGCAGTAGACACCGCTAGTGGCAGTAGTGTTCACAGGCAGGAGCTCCCAGTGAGCGACTCCTTTGCAGTTCCATTAGACAGTGAGCATTACTCCTTTCGATGACGCTCTGGTTCTGGTGTGAGAATCCCTGGTTCGCCGCGATTAAGCCACTGACGCTTCCGAGTGCGCGATACCCACTTATCGTCGCCAGTGACCAAGAGAAAAGAAAATCTGAGAAAGGAAGTTAAAAAGTTAATGCATGCATCCCTGTGCACCTGTAGGTGATGGCGCTAGGATCATGTAGCATCCATGCGCCAAATCTCAATGCTTTCCCAAGGCCACGCAGGTGGCCAGCCGTGCCGTGACAGCACTCGAGCTCCTAGGCCAGCTCATGGGTGCCACTACGAGGTCTTCCTGAACCAGCACATCTCATCCACTGCAACTAGCCTTCCAGACCGCGGTTTCTCCTCGAGGTCAAAGCCTCCGCCTCTGAAGTACCGGAAGCAAACCTTTGGTGCGTGGTAGAGCACATTGGGAGGACCAATCGCATCAGAAATGCTCACGTTGCGTCCTTCCTCATTTCGTAGCTCAGGAGCAGTCCGACCTGCTTGAAGTTCAGGACAATGTTGTTAGCCGTACTCGTAACACAATATCGGTATCGACAATAATGGTTTACTTCGAGAACTGGTGGCATTCATAACACCTTATGCTACAGTAATGCTGATCGGCTGACCTACATATTCGAATAAGTATTCGAACAGTTTTCATTCGAAATTGAATATTCGAATTCGAATATTCGGAAAAATTTCGAGAGCTCAACTATACCCTACGTCTAGAAAAGTTCACGAATAGCCACAGTCCGCGACGTGAGCGACCGCTCGCCCGTAGAAAAGATGCAAGTCGATTAAAACCTAACGATCGCCGTGGAAAACTGTTCATAGCTTGTCGCTCCTGTTGCTTCCGTCGAGTGCGCCGCTCCAGCGGCAGCCGCTGTGGTGTTAGGAGATCAGATTTTGCATTTCTGCACGGTTCAGCTTTAGATACTTTGAAGACAGCTTCCCTAATCAGCCTCGCTTGAAAAGATGATACTGTTTTCCTAGGTCGTCAACAAACGCTCTTCCTAAGTTTTCCGGAATTTTTGTGCCGATCAACAGACGCCTTGCTGTTTACAATCCTCCTGGTGCTTGAAGCGTTATGAACTTGGTGCAGTGTACAACTGTATGCCGGATGTTTCAAAGTCCAGGTGTCAGCTAGAATTGGAAGGAAGGGGCTAAAAACGCCAGATGTCGCTAATCTTCGTTTCGTAGAGCTCGCATTGTGCAGACACGTACGCTGCATACGCAGAGGCGCGAGTCGTTCCCGGCGCTGCTTTCGAGGGCCACAACCCGGGCCTCAGCCAGCAGCGAGGCCAAGTCCTTGTCTTGTCCAATGTCCTTACACAGTCTGACAGTCGTGTTGCGAAATTTCCGGAAGAGTTGGAACGGAATCGTACGGCCAAAAAGGTAGAAGGCTTCTTACAGGATGGCTTGGAGTTCAACGAACGCTGAGCATTTGTTGAGCTTCGCCTAATAGCGCTCTTATCCGATTCTTATCGGATTTAATGCGAATAATTACAATTTTGACGACTCTTCGGGTGATGCAGTCAGTGTGGTTTTCAATTCACCGGACCTTAGTTATGAATTGTTTAAGCTCGATCAGAACAAGTGCTGTGCGTGAACCCTAAAGTTGTGTAGCGACGCTTCAGGTAGACGCGTTGCTTGCGAATAAGAGGGTAGTTTCTCAACCGAAGTTGCCTTAAAATTCCAGTTGTTCTCATCTGCATGATATCATCAGTAGTTCTATGTCTTGGAATCACTCAGGAATCAAAGTATTATAAGCTGTCACAACGATGTTTGGTTGCGATCAAAACTTCTAGCGCCAGGCGGGACTCGAACCCGAACCTCCCTCTGACGGGGCGGGGATGCTCTACGCCTTTACACCACCGAACGCAACATCTCAAAGTATTATAGTTATGGAATCGGTCCTTTAACTTGAATTCACCCAAGGTTTCTGCTCTGAATTTGATGGAACTGCTGTTTGAGCTGCTTCACAGTCTTACAATCTTTGAGTTAATCATTAGAATAGTTATGCAGTAGGGAGCTAGGAAAGTTAAGTAGCAGCGCGGCATTCTTGAGATCTCGTGATTTAGTAAGATAAATGGGTTGTGATCTACTGTTCATTAAAATCTTCAATTGAAGGGGAGCATGTTGTACACGGCAGGAATTAATATCAACACTTCTTCCTCCCCTAAAGTGACTATCTCTTGTAAACCGCGTTTCTACCCATAAATACAATTTTTTCGTCAAATTAGACACTTTTCACATCATGGTGAATACTTTTCGAAGCAACGCGGATACTTTCGAAAACAAACTATCCACATTAAACTAGACACCCATTAAGAAGGTCAACATTATAGTCCGAGGAGAATTCTCTTCACGTCCGTGGAAAATTTGTGAATCACCTTTCCCAAAAAGGCGAATGCAATGCTTGAAACTTGATAGGATTTTTATTCTTATAAAAAGAAGGAGAATACACAAATTATTTAAACACGATTTAAGGAGAATACACAAATTATTTAAAGACGATTTATTTCAAAGTGCAGGAAAACAGCAAGTTCTCAGTGCGCTTGAAGAAAGATGGCTACACACACTCGTCCAGCATCCCACTTTTCCTCTGATTGGGAACAAAAATTTTATCTACGTGAAGTTACGCATTTGTGAACGGCACCGCAAAAATAATTGTCGAAAACACACAAGTCCTTTTTGCACTTCCAAGTAAGCGGCACTTACACTATCAGCGAAGGAAAAACCGTGCCGTCCTAGACGAGGGACGGCGAGATCACTTCTTCTTATACATTCAAACATTGCTGCTTTACTGCACCTTGAAATAGTGTTTTATTCATTATTTTAACTGCAAAAATCAAAATTTCGTAAAATTTGAAGCAGTGCATTCATTTTACTGTGGTAAGTGGATTATAAATTTTCAACAAAAAAGAAAGGAACTGCTTTAATCACACCCTTGACTCATATTTGGGAGGCAATCACCTTGATTTCAAACCTACCCAGATTACGTCGATAAGTGTGCAGTTTGATGCGAAATGGTACAAAAGTGTTGACTCTCGGTAAAAATGCGTCTTTAGATACAACAGAGAGCTAGAGCGATCACTTCGAAATTTTTCGTTTTCTGGTTTTTCTGTTTTCTGGCAAACTCGGTTTTCTGGTTTCTTGTAAATTTCTCAGCATTTACGCCCATCCCTGTAGCCGGATTCACGGACGTTCCCGAGAACGTTCCCGGCTTCAAGCGGGAAGCGACTAGACGAGAGAGCGAGGCAGGAGAGAGAGAGGCGAGAGATGATATCGCTTATCTCCCGATCCCGCCGCTTCATGAATCCGGCTACCGATCCACACCCCGTGGGACATATCAGCACTCGCAACAGACCGGGTTCTTCAGCGGATAAACAAGTGAAGATCAATCAATTGCAACTGGAATGTAGGCCTAAAAGTCTGAAATCAATCAGGTTTTTGAATACAATATGAGGTTCCTCAGGCCTGTAACCCTAAGTATTCTTAATCACCGCTACATAATTTTTTGGACCTAGTTAGCGCTGTCGTTTTTATAGAGCGAGTGTGTTCGATATATATTTACGCCAAACATGTTCATCCACCATGACACAGCCCCCTCCAATTGCACCCAGAATCGGTCTAAAGCCACTCAGAATGACCGCAAGAAAATGTCCGAGCAAGACACCCAGCTGAGCGACGCAGGTCCGTGCGTGGTTATCTCGCCCAACCTAGACTTCGCACGGGCTCGTCCACGCAGCTTGAAAGGCACCGATCGGGGGCCAGGTTCAGGGTCAAGCGTGGGGTTCCATTTTTGCTGGAAATGTACGACCCCCCCCCCCTCAGAAGCGGAATTTGTACGACCCCCTCCCCCTCTCTTCCACTGTTCTATTTCTTGTATTTCTTGATTTTTTCAAGGTTCCTTGTGCAGTTTGAACTCTCTAATAGATTCTTCTTTTCAGGTGCGGCTTCGGCACTGAAGAGGACAATGAAACGAGTTCCCCGAACAATAATGTTTTCAAAACAGAATAAAATTCTTTAAAATTTTGAACGCTATTTTCGACACTTCAAAATAAAGATTTTCTGGTAGCAGTTTCCAGTCGTCACTGTTCAATTTATGGAGTTTTTTTTTTCAGGACACCATGGACACGGAACATTCTTCTACCTGAAGTAGCGACGTTTGCATCTGAAATTGTGCTCTGAAATTGTGTTATATAAAAATCTGAGTATTACTTTCTGACGACGACTTAAGTGCTTTCCTTATGAATTTTTTGGAAGCGTTCCTCGAATCGATTATGGAGCGGAAAAAGGAAGGATGGACGATGGACTTCTCTATGGAAATAATGTTCTCCCATCCTAAGAAAACGTCATAAAAAACGAAGATGGAGCTAAAAAACCCTAGCTCTGTACATGATACAGCAGAAAAACAAGATTCTCCACAGCGATGACGGAACTGCGATGACGATATGATTAGGATGGATCGCAAGCAAAATTCTCGTTTTTCATGAAAAAATTTTTTTAGCCGAAGCAGACCACCCATACGAATAAAATTTTGCCACAAAAACTTCCAAGTCATGATCAATGCACAGTGAAAAAAATCATGATTTTCTGGATCGAACAGGATGAATCGACCTCCGGTGGACTTTGCACCAACGTCATCGGAGCATGAAACTAAACGTTCACAAAAAGGTTCATAACTCGGTAAGTTTTTCGCATTTTTCTAGCCTCTCAAGAAAAGGATAAAACGCTCTTTCTCACATTGTAAAAATCTTTTCCGAAAAAGGAGTCGTCACGCGTGGCTGCTGGTTCGAATTTTGAGCGAAAAAAATTGAAGTGGCTTCACAAAAATATTCATAACTCGACTAATTTTTCGAAATTTAAAATCCCGCTAGCTTTTCAGAAACTAGAGGAAGAGCCCTTTCTTGCTATATGAGAATTAGTGTCCAAAAATTCGGTCTTCATGCACGGCAGGGGAGGCTCAATTTCGGTTCCATGTCGCGAAAATACGTACCGAAAATCGAACCCCCGCCCCGCATGAAGACCCCTTTCTTGGAAAATGGTTCTTATATGGTTAGAAAGCATATTTGGTCTATTTTTAGATGGCCGAGCGGGATTTTTGATTTTCAGAAAATAGCCGAGATATGATCAATTTTCGGAAGTCGTGAACTGAATCTCGGATCGACCCTTCACCGACGTCATCGGAGTGATCTCACAAAAATGCTCATAACTCGGTAAGTTTTTAGAAGTTTCAAAATTCTTCTACTTTTTCTGAAACTAGATAAAGTGCGCTTTCCTACCATGTAAAAATCGATCTTCAAAAAAGGTATCTTCATGCGCGGCAGGGGGTTCGATTTCGGGTCCATTTCGCAAAAATACGTACAGAAAATCGAACCCCCCCCCTGCCCCGCATGAAGACTCCTTTCTTGGAAAACGGTTCTTATATGGTTAGAAAGCATATTTGCTTTATTTTTTGATGAGTTAGCGGGATTTTTGATTTTTGAAAAAATAGCCGAGATATGATCAATTTTTGCAAGTCGTGAACTGAATCGCGGATCGACTCTTCGCCGTCGTCATCGGAGTGATCTCACAAAAATATTCATAACTCGACTAATTTTTCGAAATTCAAAAATCCTAGCTTTTTGAAAAGAAGATAAACAGCGCTTCTTTATGGTTACAAACACTTTAAGCAAAAAAGGGACCTTCATGCGGGGCGGGAGGGGTTCGATTTCTGGTCGATTTTTGCCGAAAATCGACCAGAAATCGAACCCCCCCCCCCGCCCCGCATGAAGATCCCTTTTTTGGAAAGCGGTTCTTATATGGTTAGAAAGCATATTTGCCCTATTTTTTGATGAGCGAGCGGGATTTTTGATTTTTGAAAAAATAGCCGAGTTATGATCAATTTTTGCAAGTCGTGAACTGAATCCTTCATCGGCGTCATCGGAGTGATTTCACAAGAATGTTCATAATTCGGCTATTTTTTTTGAAATTTAAAAATCCCGCTCGCTCATCAAAAAACAGAGTAAATATGCTTTCTAACCATATAAGAACCGTTTTCCAAGAAAGGGGTCTTCATGCGGGGCGGGGGGGGGGGGTTCGATTTTCGGTAAGTATTTTCGCCACATGGAACCGAAATTGAGCCTCCCCTGCCGCGCATGAAGACCGAATTTTTGGACACTAATTCTCATATAGCAAGAAAGTGCTCTTCCTCTAGTTTCTGATAAGCTAGCGGGATTTTTAAATTTCGAAAAATTAGTCGAGTTATGAATATTTTTGTGAAGCCACTTCAATTTTTTTCGCTCAAAAATTGAACCAACCGCCATGCGTGACGACTCCTTTTTTGGAAAACGATTTTTACACTATGAGAAAGAGCGTTTTATCTACTTTACGAAATGCTAAAAAAATTTCAAAATTCGAAAAACTTACCGAGTTATGAACCTTTTTGTGAACGTTCAATTTTATGCTCCGATGACGTTGGTGCAAAGTCGACCAGAGGTCGATTCAACCTGTTCTATCCAGAAAATCACAATTTTTTCACAGTGAATTATTCAAAACCTCTAGGTTCTTGTGGCTAGATTTTATCCGTATGGGTGATCTGCTTCGGCTAAAAAATAATATTTTCATGAAAAATGAGAATTTTGTATGCGATCCATCCTCGTCATACCTTCATCGCAGCGGAGAAGCATAGTTTTTATTGTATGTTAAGCATGACTTAAAATTTTATATGATACAATTCCACTCTCTGTCGTCCTGTGCTTCAGAAGGCAGAAAAAAATTCCAGCGAGGAGTCCATCCATATTTCAATTGCGATTGGTCATGTCAGAGAACGCAGTAGCCGCATTAAACTGCCGTGACACGGAGATTTTTTTAAGGCTCCTGGAAAATTCATAAAGCTTTAGCAGATGTGTTTTCTATGCTTTAAAAGGCAGGTTCTAAAAGTAACGTGTTCCATGTGATTAGTGTGTCGATATCTTTTCGGTAAATCGAGACGTCTGATCAACTTGTTTCAAGCGCATGAATAGCACTACCTTTACATTCCATGATTGTAATTGCTTATTTTGTTTGGTTGGTTCGTTTTGTCTAACTAGTTTAATCGTTTCCCTTCGTTCTGTCCCTTGCGTTCTTTCTCTTGTTGTTGAGCTATGGATCACTTAAATTTAGCGTGTCCTTCATGGGCGCATAAATAAATAAATAAATAAATAAATAAATAAATAAATATAGAATATCGTTTCAGAGAAACATAGTTTTATCACTGTGTGTCAAACGAGCTTAAAATTTTATAGGGTGCGATTTCATCTTCTGATGCTGTTTCCTGCAGGAGAGAAATTACTTTTCAAGCAAGTCCGTCCTTCGGTTGCCATTCCGTCATCGACTCGAAGAGCGCTTCAAAAATCTTGTAGGGAAAGCACTTAGGTCGTCCTCAGTAATTAACACTTGAAATTTTATAGAGTGCAATTCTGGAAGTAGATGTCGCTCATCAGGCAGAAAACTACCGAGTCCATGACGTCCTAGGAAAATCTGAAAAAAATGAAAATCTCTCATTGACTATAAATCTGCAGACAGGAAATCTTTATTTTTCACTGCATAGTAATCGGCATTAAAATTTTTTTGATACTCAATTCTATTTTTTTAACTCCAGGAAACGCAAGTGCTTGTATATCTCCGCATTGTCATAGTCACACCTGGAAAACACAACTTATTAATAGATGCAAACATCATCTACAAACCTGAATTTGGAGAGAGTCCTCTGCCAAAACCGAGAGAGTACGACCCCCCCCCCACCAGACGAGGCCGCAGTACGACCCCCCCCCCCTTCGATTCCCGAACCTCAAGCTTGACCCTGGCCAGGTTCGATTACGAGAGAAAATGCCCGAACCGCGCCGCGTCTGTTTCGGTGCGGGAGTGCCCGAAAATAGGAAGAAAATGCCCTCGACCACCGAGCGGTTCTCGATAGCGCGATCAAACCCCTTCAACAAAACTCACGGTGGTCACATGAACAAGGATTCGGATTTTCTCATTCCACATGGACAGGGCGTGTCAAGGGCGTGGCAAGGAGTCGTGAGCATATCTCATGCTGCTGCATGCAAGAAAAGAGCAATGTGGCCATTTTCCGTCACTTGAAGTTTACGGAATGTCGTACGAACTCACACCAGCAAAGCGCAAATCCTTTTCAAGAAAAGTGTACGTCTATTGCTACGTTTCCACTTCATGAAGGTGGCGATACGATTGTACTTTAAGGAGGAAAAACAACAATGACGTCGCGTCTATGTATGCAGTAGCTGCCAATGCATGAAAATGTTACGCAGCAAGATATGCAGCCTCTGCTACTGTAAACATGAAAGGGTTTTCGCGTTTTTCTGCAATGTGACGCTGTAACCAAGCATTGCTGTTAAGCGATACTTCATAACAGATCCTCTTCTTGGTTCCTACTGTCAGCCTAGGAGCTCCGCTAAAGTTCCTATGAAACACAAGACAGTGAGACAGAGTACGGTGAGAGGATAAGAATTGAAAGCATCGTTCATGAAAAATGTTTTTAGCACATTTTGATGACGCTGAAACAAAAACCATGGCTATGTATTGTCCAGTGGTGCAGAATGATAGCATAACAAATACCGAAGACATATTTGGAACCGAACCTGTTCAGGGAGGCTGAACATTGCGGTCTTAGGGGATGTTAGATACATATTTGGACATTTCTTTACTTTTGAAGTTTCTCTTCCTCCGGATCACTGCTCGTAGAAGGATCTAAGTATGAGGATAGCTCGTTGGTTGCTACATAAAAGGTTTTACAGAAAACCTTGAAATGACGCCGTTCTAAGCGTATCATTTGCCATCAAATGAACAGGAGTTACGGTGCAGTACCTAAGCACTATTCCGTTTTGAAAGAACATTTTTCGTGTATGAATTTTTTCGATCCACTTCTTATTGAAGCTCACATTTGATTGTAACGCCATGGAAATTAGATTAGCGATGTATTAGCTTAACGGGATTCGGTAAAGACCCTTCAAACAAACGATTTTCCCAACAGTTCCGAATTTACTCCAAGTTTCCGTAATGGCGTTTGCCCCACACAGTTGTTTGTTTTATCATTGCTCTTTTGCTAGTGGTCACATTATGTCATATCCTGAAGTAGTATACGTTCTCTCTATGCTATCCGACTATACTAATTATACGTTGTGATGTACGGTTGACCTTGGCATTTTGCTTCACGGATGCGGGCATTTTCTCCCTTGGTTGCGGGCACTGTCTCCGCACGCGACGCATACCGTGAGATTAGGGCATTTTCTCGGTAGACCGTCAGATTCATCAAGGACTTACAGAGATTTAACAGAGAAATTACAGCGCAAACATAACGATAACGCCAACATTTCACCACATCGCTTGTTGAGAAAACGCGTCGATTCGCCCAAGTTCGACTTTCGATAAATCTTGGCATGGCGTTGTTAAACTGTTAGTGTATTTATTTATTTATTTATTCACTACATGGATAACCATGCAAAAGAAAAACAAGGTAAAACTAAACATAAGTTAAAGTAATCCTAAACAGGAAAAAAAATAAAACAGGCAACAAGAATCAACATAGTACAGTTGAAAACTACTAAGCTGCATCCTGAAGATACCGGTCAAGAAGTTTTTTACATTTCCTTAAGGAATTTGGTATAATGTGTTTTTTAGATGACCTCAAAAAATCAGAGGCAAGTGAAAAATTGAGACCTTACACTGCTTTTTGCTCCAGGAAACTGGATCTTCCACTGACCACCCCTTGTGTTCGATGAAGAAAAGGTATAGAACTCCTGAAGGGGAATCATTTATCATCTTATATATCGCAATTAAATCACTTCTCCTACGACGTTCAAGGTTATGTAGATTGAAGAATCTGTTTCGTGAAGCCGGTGAGGGGGTGGTGTTGTAATCATACCCATGTACTCGTATCCATAGCTTTCTTGTGAAGCTGTTTTGTACAGATTCCAGCCTGGCAATTTCACGCTTATATTTCGGACTAAAAATTGTGGTGCCATATTCTAGAATTGGTCTAACATACGACTTATAGGCAATTAATAGGTGTTGTGTTGAATTTGTTCGCAAACATTTGAAGAGGCTGTGCACAATTCGTAGATTTACCTGAACGGAAGCCATGTTGATCATTAGGGATAAGATTATTGGACTCGAGATATAATACAAGCGCTGTCTTGAGTTTTCTTTCAAAGACCCTAGCAAAAACTGATGTGATGCTAATTGGACGAAAGTTTGATACAAGAACGTTCTGCGAAGTCTTTTGAAAATATTTAGTTAGCATGGTAGCCTTTGTTGAGTCAGTTAATGCTACGACGCCGGTTTCGTCCTTCAGTGTGTGGATTCGCTCGGTACGTTTCAGTACAGAATTTAACAGTTTATAGAGAGATGATTTGTTGGGAGTACCGAAAATTTTTCTCTCAACATACTTGTGGAATTTGTTTAAAAATCGGTCGAATCTATTATTGATTTTTTGAAAACGGTGAAGGTTTTCAGAACTTGGGCAATGTTGATATGTCGACCATAGTTTTTCTTTCTGTTCAAGGTCTGACCATGCTGGGAGGAAGTTTATTAAAGTGTACTGGTAACTTTTCGGTAGGTACTAGTTAGTCTATGCATTTATGGGGAATTGAGATAAAGAACTCGTACTTGTCATTCACAGTAGCTTGTTCCTCAAGGAGTGTTCTCCAATCTATTGAAAGCAAATACTGACAGATAATGTCGCAGTTTGCTTTATGAAATGCTTTTTGAATTAGATACCTTGGTTTACTCAGTGAATATTCAGTTCTAAATGAAATGCTAGAATGATCGCTGGAACCTATTGGTGGCCCAATATTGATGTCCTTGACAGGTCCCAAACTGCTGCTGAGAATAATATCAAGCAGATGGTTATGTCGAGTGGGCGTCACAATGTTCTGATGAAGATTGCGAGATTGGCACATATCAACGAAACATTTTGATGCCATAGAAACTGAAGACGGATAATTTTTAGACCAATCAATATCTGGAAAATTGAAATCGCCGAGAACAAGGCATTGGGTTTTAGAGGAGCAGAGATCACTTAATACCTTGACAAGGATGATTGTGCTGTTTAGAGATGCAGAAGGAACCCTATAAACAGCAACAAGTCTCAAGGTTGTATCAGCTAAACTCAAATCGCAGCACAGTATTTCAAAGCTGTCAGCTACCGATTCGCACAACATTCGTATTGTTGTCATAACGATGTTTTGTTGCGATCAAAACTTCTAGCGCCAGGCGGGACTCGAACCCACACCTCCCTCTAACCGGGCGGGAATGCTCTACGCCATTACACCACCGGCGCCGTCTGATCGAACGCAACATCCACACCTCGTGGGACCGATCAGCACCCACCCGTATCCGGGATGAGCTAGCCGCTGATATCAGCATGGAACCGGTTAAGCTGATGGTCTTGATAGAAATGATTCAAATCAGTTTCATTATCCCTCAAGTGGCTGGTATCGAGGTTGTGAGCTGTCATAACGATGTTTTGTTGCGATCAAAACTTCTAGCGCCAGGCGAGACTCGAACCCACACCTCCCTCTAACCGGGCGGGAATGTTCTACGCCATTACACCACCGGCGCCGTTTGATCGATCGAAGTTTTGATCGCAACAAAACATCGTTATGACAGCTCACAACCTCGATACCAGCCACTTGAGGCTTAATGAAACTGATTTGAATCATTCGTATTGTTCTTGTTTTAGCCGTTAACCAAAATTGTTACGACCTTCTTTATTCGGCTTACGTTTCGGCGAGTTTCGCCTTCTTCAGAGCCTGGAATAGCCGATAACATCTACAAGACTACCAGCCCAAACATCATTTCATACTACAGGGTACTAGTCTTGACGAAAATAGGAACGTGATCCGACACCACAGTTTCCAACGAAAACCTCAGAGGTGGATGCAGACGCGGACCACCAACACCCGCAGATGGACGTACACGTGGGTGAATGAGCTTTGGTCCCGAGACAAACCGACTTAATCAGCTTGTGGATAAGATCACGAAAATCGAAACCCACAGAGCTGTGCGAAGGGTGCTAGCTCTTGTGTTACCGCCAGGCATTCCTCCTTCCGGTTGACCCAAGGACTCGTAGCTGCGATCCAAAGCGCTTCTAATGTCCTGCGCGCCGATATGTGACCCCCTCGCGCTACGATCGACACTGAGAACTCTACCAACGCGCCAGCATGGCATCGAACCCTGTGTTCCCCCCAAGAAGTCTGGACCTTACCCTTTCTAAGGCCATCCAGATGCTCTTTTATTCTGACACAGAGGGGTCTTCCTGTCTCCCCTATGCAATTCTCCCCACATTCATTATACGACATCTGATAGACCACACCCGATCTCATACAGTCACCTTCTTTCCCGTTAGGGCACACAACGCAGGATGGTGTGAGACACATCCTATCGTAGATTCGATTTCGAACCAGTTGCATTTTTAAGATGCTAGGAGGGATGTCAATAACCCTCACCACATCGTGGAGATCAGCGTTACGAACACATCTGCGTATCTCCGCACTTAATTTGTCTGAGATGAAAGGCACGCAAAAGGGTATTTTCGTACGTTCTTCCTTTTGGCGAACAGCGTGGCTGGCTTGCAGCCTGCGTGCCGTAC
>CANDYH010000815.1:0-26576 GCA_947396885.1 Heligmosomoides polygyrus polygyrus | reverse complement strand
CGAAGTTCTAGTACAGGAAATGGTAGAGTTCATATCAGTAGCCTGGAAGCATGCCTCGTAGTTAATTCTGATATAAATAAAAACTGATATTTACCGAAAGGTAACTGCGCCTGAAAAAAAAGTGTTGTAAGGGTCAATGAGACAAGATTCTTTCCTAACTCATTCGATAGAGCTTGAAATTGTGATATAGAAGATGGTAGGGTTCAGATCAGTCCCATATTCAGGACTGCCAATGCAAGCCGTCTGAGTCCGCATATCCCTTTATCGATTGTAATCACACCAAATCTGGTCGACCTACAGGCTCCTGTAGTTGGCTGGGTCAGCATCGCCTCTGCGGTGAGGGCTCCCTGGCTGAGTGCGACGCGGCGGGTGTCACTGCGCGAGTCGACGCTAATTGTCTCCGCAGGCACAGTCCCACGCCTTTGCCCGCGCCGCTTTCAGGCAGAACGTCCCTCACCCGAGGAAGATGCTCCTAAATCATGTAGGCCATGTAATAAAGGCAATTCTATCATTCAGAGGATGTCGAGCGTAGCCCATCGCTGGTCGCCGTCGCCATAAGGGAGACTGACTGTGGCCGCTCACCACGGCTTAGATGTGAGCATGTGCACGGTAAGAAAGTCGGCTGAGACCTTCTGGACTGTGTGGAAGACGTCCCGTTAAAGAATCATTCATTGGGCGAGAAGAATAGGAAAACTAGAATTCGGTGTGCCAAGGAGAACTTGAGCTGGACGATAGACGACTGGAAAAGTGCTTTTCAGCGACGAGAGCAAGTTCAACCTATCTGGATCTGACGGAGCACGCTACGTAAGACGTCCAAAAGCGCGAAGTACGACAGAATGTATCAACTGCCAACTATTGAACATGGTGGAGGAAGTGTTTGGTGTGGGATGCTTCAGTACATCCGGAACAGGACCACTTCATTCAAGGAGTTATGGAATCCAAACGCTACCAGGAGATTTTAAACGATGCTACTTTTCATACGCTAGAGATACCTTCTAAACTTCGTGGATTTCCCAACAGGACAACGATCCGAAGCATGTGTCAAAGACGGTGAAGGAGTGGTTCAGTGAAAATGAAGTTCATCTTATGTCGTGCTCTTCTCAGTCACCGAATCTGAACCTAACCGAACACTTTTGAAAACACCTTGCTAGTGGTTTAGCATGCCTCGCAACAACAAACAAGGCCGAAAAGTTTGAACAATTAAGACAGAAATGGCAAGACATCGGACCCGACGTAATCAACAGACTTGTAGAGTCCATGACGAATGAAGCTGTAATTGAAGTAAAAGGTTTTGCAACTTGCTTAGCAATGCTATATTGTTTCAGTGTATGACTTGTCTGACTATGGTAATAAAGAAGACTGCCGAAATGCTGTAACCTATGTGGCAGATTTCACGGTTTTCCGTTTTTATGCTTGGAATATATAAAGGACCGATATAGAACAGCAGTGATGGTGCGATATAATAAGACTTGTTAATTGTCACAACATATCCAAATTTCACATTTTACAGCTGAGTTGAAACGAGTTCTGGCTAAAAATGCGGCGTTCACAAACTTTTCGATGCCACTGTGAATATTAATTTAACGATGACTTCATCCTTGAAACAGGCTTGTTTACCACTCTTCCCACCGGTTAGGCTACTTATTCCATTTCATTTCTTTTAGTTCAAGATCACGAGTTGCTGCCCATCCACGTCACGGAATGTTCACCGACTGCAGAGCGCTAGGGGTCTCAGAATTCTCCTCGCCACAGCTCTGTTCCATCGTTCAATAACTAACGAAGATAAATATATCGTTATTGCGATCTAATTTGCTGCCAGATATCCAAATTGCATTCTGTTTGGACTTCTTTAAGGCAAGTTATGACGAAAAATGCAAGCGTTCACAAACTTTTGGATACCACTGTAGGTAACAATTAATAGAGGTAGGCCACGTCGATGTAAAATGAAAAATGAAAGCAACAAGGCGTGACTTAGAAGAGGTGGAGCAGAAGTCTACTCTCGATTCTAATGAGACAGTCATGACTTTTTACACAGAGCTGAATGAGACGTAACACTAATGAGACTGGATGTTCTGGCAAACTGCACAATTCGAGAATAAGTGATTAATGTCAGGGCAAAAGCAAAACAACATCTGTTACCTATAGCTGTTAAGACTCAAATATGTAAATAAACATGTTACATATTTGCTAGTCCTAGGATCTATGCTGGACCATGATATCATGGAGGAGATTGATACTAAGCCGGCGCAAATCAGATCTCTAAACAACCCGCTAAAGTGCTTGGTCATCGAAATCGTGAGGAGAGCAGATAAGCCGGTTGTTTGAATGTTAAACAGACAGAGCTGCTGGCTCTTAACACTTTGATGGGCAGCGAGCACTGTGAAAACGATCGCAAGGAAAGTCATCGAATACGGGTGCTGAATCACAGACACGTCTTTAGAATTATTCAGGATGAATCGGTGAGTTGGTCCTACCCGATAGACTTTGTTACCGCCTCTGTTATGTAACGCCCTGGTATATACCATTTTCAAGTTGAATTGGACACTTTCCAAATCAAATATGACACTCTTCTAAGGCTAAGCGTAGGACTTGAAATCAAAGCCAACTCTTCCTAATCGAAACGACCTTTAGGCGGGTTAAACTACAGACTTATTAAGATGGTTAGAATAGTTTTTTTTGTTCAAAAAATGGTAGAACTTTCTTTGAAATTTTAAGTTCACCTAGCCTAAGATCTATGATAGTTTTATAAAAAAATATCTTTTGAGAAAGATAAAATTTGTTGTAAAGCGCAGCAAGGCAGCACTCATGTAATGCATTAAGAGGCTGGACAGCGCCATGCACTCGAAAACAAGCCGCAATGTTTATTTGATTGATAGGGTAAATACTGGTTACACGCAGAAAGAAAGTTAGGATATCTGTGTTTTCTACGATTGTTTATGTAGCACCGTTTGTAGGTGCGAAACTGCATGCAATCAGAAATGTTGCCTTCAATCGAATAGAGATCGCGAAGTTTCGGGTGGAGGCATGGTGTAATCTCTGTTTTGGCAGTATAACATGGCGCATACCTGCTCTTCAAAACAGCTTTGAATCATTGCTTTTCCTGAAAAAAATAAAATTTTTATAGAATTTCAAACTATGTGTTCTCTTATTGGGAAGTGTATTAAAACTCCAAAGAAAGTTACACTAAACTTTTCTTAAACGAAAAATTATTCTAACATTTTTAGATAGTCTCTAGTTTAATATAGAAGAAACTCATTTCAATTTGGAAGAGTTCGCTTGGATTTCAAATGGCCTTGGACTAGACTTAGGCTTAAAAGAGGATCGAATTTGACGTGAAAAATGTCCAATTTGATTTTAAAATGGTATATATTGGGGGTGGACGTTAACTGTAGACGTCCAATTTTTAAACGGCACGTCAATTCGGGACGCGGCCCGAATTTGACGCGCCGCTGCGCGACTGTAGTTAGAAAGGGGAGCGTCAGCGACGCGCGGCGACCAACTTCTGCGTACTACGTGCTCCATGACGGATGACGGGCAAGACGGTCACTGGAGAACCAAAACAGAAAGGATTCGTCTGACCGATTAGCGGAATACATCTGGCTAATGTTAGTAGTGGGATTCCCGTGGGGAGCGATGAATCCTCTCTTAAAGCTGGGGTCGAAGTAGTCTGCTCAACCTACGGTTGAAATTGGTGAGTGTGGTATTGAGCCGAGTCCCCTGCAGTGTAAATGGCACTAAACGACTCTTTATTTTGCAACATGTGCGGGTTCAAAAGTAAAACTGCTGGAAGGTATTCATTGTCGAGAATCGCTCAGAATTCTCTCTCATATTACCATTCCGCGGTCATTGTTCACTGAACATATACTTAGCGTAGTAGGTGAGACTTCGAGAATGTCTACAGATCTCGATTCCCTTCCTAGGTTACGAAAGGTATCACCTGTATCACCTGTCGTCCCGTTGATCATCGACTTGCTCGAGAGGGCGCCAGCAGCGTCTCCATTCGTCCCTGTCGCGTGCCAGAGTGGTCCAATGGATCCTCCTCGCTCGAGGGACACGAAGAGCGTCATATCGGTCGTTCAGGGCTTTCACGAAGAAGTCCGACCAACGCGTTGGTGGGCGTCCTGGTGTTCTTTTGACATCCCGCGGAATCCAATCTGTGACGACTCTCGTCCAGCGGGTGTCTGCGAATCGCATTACGTGGCCGGCCCACCTAATTTTCGACGACTTGGCCCATGCGACAGCGTCCCTGATCTTCGAACGTCGGCGAAGCTCGGAACTCCGGAGGCCTTCTCTCACTTGCGTGAGTCGTGTCACTCCGAGCATCGTCCTCTCGATTCCACGCTGCGCGACGCTGATCGCGTGTTCATCCTGCTTTCGTATAGCCCAGGTCTCTGAGGCGTATGTTAGGGCAGGAAGAACAGTGGAGTCGAATAGGTGGGCACGGAGTCGGACGTTCTTCGTTTTCTTCACGACTTCTTCGACGCTCTTGAAAGCTCCCCAAGCCGCTCGTTTCCTCCTGCTCAGCTCTGGTGCTAGGTCGTTGGCCATGTTGACTTCGCGACGCAGATACACATAGCTGGAGCATTCGGAGATGTTCGTTCCGTTGAGCGAGAATGGGGCATCAGAAACCCATCCGTTCTTCATGAACATCGTCTTCGTAAGATTCAGCTGCAGTCCAACGCTTCCACATACACGATCGAAGTCGGCCAGCATTCGTTCCGCTTGACTGATGCTCGGTGTTATGAGCACGATGTCGTCAGCGAAGCGAAGATGGTGCAGTTGCCGGCCGTCGACCTTCACTCCCATGTCTTCCCATTCTAGTTCGCGCATGACGTTTTCGAGGGTGGCGCTGAAGAGCTTCGGGGATATGGTATCCCCTTGTCGAACCCCTCTCTTCACGTCAATGACGACGTCGTTGTAGAATGGTGAGATCTTGGTCGTGAATCCACTGTACAGCTCTCGAAGGACTCTGATGTACTGAGTAGGAACGCCCTGGGTGAGCAGGGCTTCCATGACCGCTTCAGTCTCGACGGAGTCGAATGCCTTCTTCAGGTCGATGAACGTAAGGAACAGCGGCAGCTTGTACTCTCGCGACACTTCGATGAGCTTCGTAATGGTGTGTATGTGGTCGATCGTGCTGAATCCTCTCCGAAATCCTGCTTGTTCGCATGGCTGTCCTTCGTCCAGCGTTCTACTAATCCTATTCAGGATGACTCGAGTGAACAGCTTGTAGACTACGGACAACAGGCAGATCGGGCGATAGTTGCCAACGTCGTGCACGTCTCCCTTCTTGTACAGCAAAACGGTCTTGCTGGTCTTCCACTGAGATGGAACCTTGCATTCGGACAGGTAGCGTGTGAAGAGCCGCGCCAAGGTGTTGATGAGCGCTGGCGGGAGGTTCTTCAGGTGTTCAGCTCTGATCCTGTCAGGACCGGGTGCTGTACGTTTCTTCACCGACGAGATGGCGTGTCGGATCTCGGAGAGGAGAACAGAGGGGACGACGTATCCATCCTGCGGAAGATGGCATGGGGGCAGGTGAACGTGGCTATCGAAGAGATCGGAGTAGAAGTCGTGGATGACTTTCTCCATGGTCCTTCTGGAAGAGGTGATGGTTCCGTCAGGACGTCGGAGAGCGGTCATCTTGGTCTTGAAGTTGGCGAAGTTCCGGCGGGCATTGCAGATGCTCAGCCCTGCCTCTGCTGCTTCAGCCAACACTTCCGCCCTTCTCTCCTTCAGATCTTCCTTTATCGCCGCTCTGCATAGCTTTGCAAGCTCGGACGTCAGTTGGTAGTTGCCTGACGCTCGTGCTGCTCCACGCTGGCGTATCAGCTCGAGAGTTTCCGGAGACAGGCGTCTCTTGGTGGTCTTCAAGCTCTCGGCTCCCTTAGCACTATCGTGGAGATGGTGCACGAAACGATCGTATTCCTCGTCGACGTTGTCCATGACGGCATCTTCCCAAAGGCCGACAAGAGAGGTGTAGAGGTCCCAGTTGATGGTCGTTCTGGGACTCCTCTTCTTGAACTTCGCGGCCTTCTCTCCTTGACGCGAAAAGCGGAACCTCGCGCGAAGGAGGCGGTGGTCCGATCCCGTGTAGAACTTGGGGACAACGGAGACATCGGTCAGGCAATACTTGCGATTGAAGATGATGTGGTCGATCTCGTTGTGGAACTGGCCACCGGGGGATTCCCAGGTCCATCGTAGGGAGGGAGGCTTCTGGAACTGCGAGTTTCCATGGATGGTCTTGGTCGACATGATAAACTCAGACAGCCTTTCACCTTGCTCGTTCCACTCCAAACCGTGGGTTCCGATGTGAAGTTCTTCCGGCGACCTTCGTGGCCCGATCTTGGCGTTGAAGTCGCCTACGATCACCTTGTAGAAGGTGTGATCTTCCTTATAGAACTTCTCCAGCTCCACGTAGAAGGCCTCGACGTCTTCGTCGTCGTAGTCGGATGTTGGGGCATACGCGACGAACACAGTCAAGGCTGGCACGGAGCCACATCGCTTCAGTCGCAGACGTCCGATTCGGCTCGTACGAATCGATGTTCATGGCCAAGTGCGTGTTGACGAGGACACCAACGCCGCCTACTCCCCTGCTGTCGCATGTTCCGAGGAACAGTTCTTCTCCGGAGTCGTAGGCGGCGTGTAGAGGGTGGTGTCTTCTCGTCTCGGTCAGTCCGATGACGTCGTACTTGATCTTCCTGGCTTGCATCATCAGGTCCTCGACGGATGCTTCCGACGCAAGCGTGCGGGCGTTGTAAGTACAGATCGTCATCCTAGTCCTTCTCAGTTTGCGCAGCCTGGTTAGGCCCTGAGATTTTAGCAGCCTCTCCGTACTCGTCCTTCCCATTGCTGCAGAAATGGGGGCTCTTTCGGGGTCAGGGGAATGAGGCCCTTTAGTGCTGCTGTGTTTGACTGGAATACAACACGGGTAGCTAGCCAGGCTCTATCGTGCGGGCGAAGAACTCAGGGCAGCCAGCCAGACTGCCCGAAGGGACGGGGCGAGACTTTTGAGGTGGCCTCGAAAGATCTGACGATATACTACTCCCAGTCTACCGAGTGCAAGCTTTTGGCCGGGCCGACACAGTTACAATTCGCACAGTCATGGACACATCCACGCACACTGTGCACGAACATGCCGCTCCCACGCACAAGGAACGCGTCGACCCGACACAGCAGGAGCAAGGAGTCCATCCCCTGCATCCCACCTGCGTCTCTGGGCAGTACACGGTCGCATTTGGTTCGCGTTTAATTCCCCTATCCACCACCCAGGGACGCGCCACGTGGCCCTGCGACAAGCGGCCCGAGATCCCTCTTAACAAGAGAGCCCGAAGGCTCTCTATCGAGGGAGATCCGAGGTAGGGTTGACTAACGTAATGGTCACCGAAAACGGAGTCAGATTCATGATCAGCACCCTAAATAACCCCTCCCCCCCCAGGAGAAGTTTGGTCAAAAAACCTTTTTGACCTCTCATCGACCGCTGGAGTCCTGAAAGTAGAATAGTGCCATAATTCTGCTTCACCTTCTTTGTTTTGTTAGTTGAGGAGCCAAAACAAAGAGGACATAGCAAAATGATTCATCTCGGTGGTGAATCCCCACTCTACATCGAGTCTGTCGCAGCTGATCGCGCCGCGCCGCGTCCTCCCCTCCATTCGCTGAATACCGTAACCCGAAATTCCGTCAAATGTGGCGTTTTGAGGCGGCGGAGCATGAATGCGATGCGGCCCGCCGGGTGGCGCGAAAAATCGATAGCTTTGTCAATCATCACGCCGCGCCGCGCGGCGGCGCGAGTTTAACACATTCGCGACAAGAGTGTTCTCGCGCACAATGCGCGCGACGGCCCGCTGGCTTGTTGGCGCGCGCGGGTGTCCACACATTTGTGTGGGCGTCGTCCCTCGTGAGGTGTTACTTTCTATAAGTAAATTTCAATCGATCTTTGGAAGAAGATCTGGACATTGGTTTGTTACTATAATTTGGGAATTTGAAAGGAAAATCGAACAAAAACATCAAAAAAAGTTCTTCCCAAAAAATTCCCGTCCACACACATGAGTGGACACCGTCCATCGCGCCCCCTTCGCTGTCCACTCATATGTGTGGACATGGTCGCGAATGAGTTAAAAGCCGCCTAAACGTCTTCTCCCGTGCATCCGGCAGTCTCCCGCTTCATCGTCACCGTATGCAGTCCGTTCGCTCCGCTTGCCGCCGCCTTCAGAGGGCCGGCTCGCAGATGACCTGACGGGTCTCAGCCTTAGGCCCCATTTATACTTCCGACGCCGAGCGACACTACGCTAAATTTATCGATCGCGATCAACATGGCCACAATACGTGGCGTCGCGTCGCTTGGCGTCGAAGTATAAACGGGGGCTTAAGCCGTTGGACTTGTACTTATATCATTGGTATGTTGCGTGTATAAAGTTTCGATTTGAACGTGTCATCTATTTGCGCAGTTTCTTATCATTCGAGAGAGAACATTTATTGAGAACAAAGGGCTGAGACCACAAGGACACGTCCAAGTCAATTGCACCATGTGAGTGATGTGAAGCTGGGCGAGGGTTGTCGCGGCAGGAGCAGTCCGTGGGAGGTACTAAAATATTTGTTTTGATGCGGGTTTACTGGAGACAACCAGGGCCCATTTTCTTAAGTCGCAGTGGCAGGCG
Source organism: Heligmosomoides polygyrus polygyrus (assembly GCA_947396885.1). NCBI lineage: Eukaryota > Metazoa > Nematoda > Chromadorea > Rhabditida > Heligmosomidae > Heligmosomoides > Heligmosomoides polygyrus. The sequence goes on along the minus strand of CANDYH010000815.1, from coordinate 17,922 downwards.
AGTCTGGATCAGCGCGCAAGTAAGTCCTCGACTCCGCAGTGCCTCTACAGGTGGCATTGGAGGAGGGCCGCACACGTATTCCAACGGTGCATCGGGCTCCTCCTCGCACGACACCTTCCATCCCTCCGGTGTCGGTGAAATGAAATGGTGTCTGGGAAGGATAAACCACTGACTCGTCCATCGGCTGGCCACCACATCTCATTGTATAGGCCAAATATACATTCAAATTGCTTAGACGACATCTCCTAGAAGTAGTTAGCGCGGCGCATTCCAATGAATTAGTAAACGAATTCAAGTTTCGCAGCGCAAGTTATTAGTAGCAAGAAGGAGATCGTAAGCAGCACGTGCTGGTGTTGACTGTCGATGGCGATGACCTTAGTGGGAGGAAAGAACATCGCACTAGCGACTGAGCCCCCGCTGAGTCGGCGACGCATTAATGCGAAGGCACGGGACGCATCACCTGACTGCTTGGAGAGACAGGGCAAGTAGGAGATGAGCAATCTGATCGGCAGACGGAAGCGACGTACAGAAGACAGCAGTACAAAGCTGTCGACTTTTCCTTTTGTTTGTATTTGCTCTCTCTGGCCCAAATTATCTTATCATTTATTATATTTTCACGTTAAACTGGACATTTGCAGACCAATCTTGGCGCTCTTCTAGGCAAGCTTCCTTTGAAATCAAGTTGAACATCTTTCAAATCGAAACGAGCGTCATCCTCATTACAATAAAGGCTTACCGATAAGGTCAGAATAACTTTTTGCAAGACAAAGTAATAGAAATTTAATTTAAGTGTTTAAATTCACAAGAACAAAAACAAGCCACAGGTTGAACCTTAATAAAAATTTTATTTTTCAAGAAAAATTGCAGTTTAATGCTTACTCCAGAGTACAGATAGGCAGTAACTTTACAGCTTAATAATGGGAAAGATCGGACCATGCACTCGCATAGCTTATCACGATTTTCACTTGATTGATAGCAAAAATGCGAACGCTAAACGAAATAAATAAAAAATGGTAACAGTGCATAACAGGTTTCATGTATGCAACATTAGCACTATCAAGGAACAAGAATCGCGACGATACAGTCTAGTGCATGGGGCGATTTGTTTTCTTTGAAACACTAGATGATTGTTGTCTTTGTACGCTTCGAAACAAAATTTGTTTAATTAATTTTCCTTAAAAATAAAAATGTAGTAAAATGTCAAACAACGTGTTCACCTATTGAGTCAGGTAAACTTTTTGGATAAAAAAAACTAGTTCATCAGTAGTGCAGCAGCGTACTACTATGTTGCTGAACTACTGTTCACACTAAATTTTTCTAGGACAACAAAAATCAAGCTTTTTCGGAGAGTCTCCAGTGTAATATGGAAGAAGTTCTTTATAAATTGGAAGACGATCAACTCAAGAGATTTTCAAAAGCTCGGAAAAGTGACGAATTTGATTTGAAAAGCATCTATATTGAGGGTATATCCAATTTTCACGTCACGTTGGACACTTTGAAAACCAAACTGAACACTCTTCTACGCTATCCTAAAACCTTTGAAATCAAAGCGCTCTTCCAAATCGAAATAAACCTTTTCTACATGGAAGTGGAGACTCTCCAAAAGGATTAGAATAAATTTTTTTCAAGGAAAAGTTTAGTACGATTTCTTTGAAGTTTTATTTACATTTCCAGTCAGTGAGCACATCCCGGATACGGGTGACTGCTGATCGGTCCCACGAGGTGTGGATGTTGCGTTCGATCAAACGGCGCCGGTGGTGTAAAGGCGTAGAGCATTCCCGCCCGGTCAGAGGGAGGTGCGGGTTCGAGTCCCGCCTGGCGCTAGAAGTTTTGATCGCAACAAAACATCGTTGTGACAGCTTACTACCTCGATACCAGCCACTTGAGGCTTAAGGAAACTGATTTGAAGTGAGCACATTGTTTGAAATTGCATAGAATTCTCGGTTCTTGATGAAAAATATTTGTTTCACCATTTCACGACACGCGTGATTTTTTCTGTCGCGTGGTACAGCGCGTACTTTTCCATTGGTCCGATTATTTGTATTATTTTATTAGCATTATTTGTCAGACATGAATAAATCAGTAACCAGTGAACTTTCCCATGGACCATCATGACCGCAGATACTAGTGGGCTCAGTGATTAATACTGCACTATTAAATGTTTGATAACCCTCCATAAACTGTTGTTAGATGGATGTCTAGTTGCGATCAACTCTGCGATCAACTGCGATCACATCAAAACTCGGCAGGCTCATCCCGATAACGGGTGAGTGCTGATAGGTGAGTACTTGCTAGGAAGATATCGTGGATGTTCAGATCGACCAAACGGCGCCGGTGGTGTAAGGCGAACATCGCTGCCCGGAAAGCAGAAGATGCGGGTTCGAGTCCCGCCTGGCGCAAGAGTTTTGATCGCAACTAGACATCCATCTAACAACTTGTACCTTCTATACCAGCCGCTCTAGGCTCAAGCAAACTTAGAATCATTTCCCATAAACTATTTTTTGTGATGGTGTCCGACGACATCGTCGGACGCCGGCTAAAAAAGTGTCCTACTACATCGTGGGACAATGTCGTGAAAGGTTAAGGCTTGTTTTAAAGAACAGGGAGGCGATAGTTTTGGTGGCAAGAGGATAGATCACACACACCATGCCCTCGTCCAACATCTAAGACGTCTCGATTTTTATACTGCTGGTAGCAACATTTCTACTTGCACAGAGCTTCACACTTGTAAACGATACAACAAAAACAATTATAAAGAACACACATGTCCTAACTTTGAGGCTTCAGGTAAGCAGCATTTACACTATCAATCAAATAAAAATCGAGACGAGCTTTCCAAGTGTAAGGCCTCGTGCATACTTCCCGTCGCCGCGATGGAATCGCGGCGATGGGTTTTGCAGAGCGACGCAAAAGAGTTTGAACTTCTCAGTGCTCGTCGCATCGCTCAACGCTCTGCAAGGGAGCGCGAAGGCGATCCGTCCAGGACCAACGCTAAACATCGCGCGCGACGCGAAAAGGTATGCCATGCCCGCGATGGGCGCGGGAAGCCATCGCGCATGCCGACCGCCACTGTTGCGGCGACAGCGGAGAAGTATTCTTTGACTACTCCACCGCGTGCGGCGGAATGGCCATCAACTGAGCGCCGCGATAGCATCGCGGCGATGGAAGTATGCCTCCGCCTAAGACACGGTCCGGTCTTTTGATCCGCCATACGATTGCGTCTTTGCTGTGCATTTAGACAAATTCTAGTTTATTATTTTTCTCTAAAAATAAAAATTGTATAGTATCATTTTTATGGCTGGACGATCACAGTGGCTATCTAGTGTAGCGCGCCCGTTGCCGGGTAGTAGAAAATGATCACCCACCTAGGCGTGGTAGTAACTCGCCCAGGCCAGGCAAGGACCGACAGGAAACGGGGCGCATATGTACATGCAAACAAGGCCGCTGCCGAGACCCATAGGAGTCGTCGCCGAGGGTCAGCGAGCTTCCGGAGTTCCAGCCGCCGCCAGCCTATCTCCCGTTGTCTCCAGCCCCTTGCCGTCTTCGTTCGGTCGTGTAGCCGGCATATTCGACTAATAAACCTGTATGTTCTGCTACCTCTAAGCATGCGGACGTGAAGCTCTCTACTGATACAGGGACCGCTAACAAGAGACCTCAGAGGTCCAAATAAGTGTATCCTCAGAGACACAACAATCATTACACCGTAATTTTCACTGGGGCAGGTAAACTGAAGAAAAAATGAAAACAACTGAAGCATTGTCAAAGAAGGCTATACCAATTTTTTGAACAAAAAATTGGATTTATCCTAGATGGGAGGGGCAACCCTAACGTGAAAGTTATGTCATGCCACTCCTGCCACACCGTCACCTCACTTGAAATTGTCCAAGAGCCGCCAATATCATGGGGCTGCAGATGAAGCTGTTGGACTACTTCAAGGAAGGGAATACTGAGTAAAAACACTGTGTGCAGCCTCCGATTAGGATATGTACCAAAAAAATATTTTAACCATCTTATTGAGTCTGTAAGGGCGCGTGTAGCGCAGTCGGAGGAGGCGCGACTGTCGCGTGTAGCGCAGTCGGAGGAGGCGCGACTGTCGCGTGTAGCGCAGTCGGAGGAGGCGCGACTGTCGCGTGCACCCGATACCAGGTTCCTGGTTCGGATTTCCCGCCCAGGCCAACCAAGCCTTCCATCCTTCCGGGGTCGGTGAATTGGTACCAGACTTGTCTGGGAAGGATAAAGCGCTGACTTGTTTATCGGCTGGCCACTGCAAGTCATTGTATGGCCAAATACGCATTCATGTCGCCTCCACGACATCCCGTAGAAGTAGAATGCGCCGGCGCATCCCAAAGGGATTGAGTAACGCCGTCCTTTATCCTTTGTCTTTTATTGAGTCTGCAGTTTAACCTCCCTGAAGGACTTTTCGATCTGGAAGAGTTTGCTTTGATTCCGAAGGCCCTAAAGCTGCCTTACAAGAGCATCCAATTTCACTCGAAAAGTGTCCATTTCAACGTGAACATGACATATATCGGTACTCAACGCGAGAGCAACGTACATCAAAATTTCATAGAAAAAGGAAAAGTCAGTTGGAAGATAGAAGTGTTCAAGTAGAATGGATACTAAAGCGAAGACCCTAAAAAGGGAAGGAGAATGTGGAGAATTTCTTTGCGCTCGGGGCACAAAGAGACCGTAATCCCATCGACTGAAGCCATGTCGAGGGGTGACGAACTGGAAAGCTGTGCGGAAAGCCGCTGTGATGCGATTGTGAGGGTGGAACAGGCTCCTCTCCCAAAACCGTACAAAGGAAACGAGTTACTATTTACTACCACTGGGCAGTACGCAGCAAGCAGATTGGAGTCGCATTTGGGAGGGAACGGGGAAAAAACCCGTCCCCACACAGACTCCACAGAATGAGGTCATCGAGTCAAGAGCGAACAGCATCCACTTTAAGACACTACGCGGTGAAGAGGAGCACCGAAGCGAACACGAGGAGAAGGTAGTGGTGTCCCAGAACCTATGCCCCGGCTGGGCGATATCCCGGAATAGGGATCGGCTGCGCACGACGGACGATATGTTGCAGCATGACGAACATAATGACAGGCTGACTATAACCGGATCCTATTATAGGTTGCGAGCAGCCGACCGGCTGACTGGCTGGCTGGCCGGCTGGCGGCCTGGTCGTCTGCTGGAAGTTAATTACCCAGGTTGCTGGTACGCGACCACGAAAGTCCGCACCGGAACCAACTACACGCCGATCGATCGCAAAGGGGATCAGGTTCATTACGGTGGGAGCAGGCTGACGACGACGAGGTGCGGTGGGTCAAGCACCGAGGAATTTCCGGCACTCAGGTACCTAGATGGAGTTCGCGGTCCACGCACCAGTTGGAGAACAGATATTCTCCCTCACCGTTGAAGCAACTATAATGCTACCCTATCCTAATACACGCGATATAGATAATCCGTCCGTTGGTTTGACGATGAGTCCGTTCACGCAAAATCGATGGCCCCTGGACAGGCTTCATTCTAATCAGACTCATTAACAATCACTAACTTTGCCTTATACCAAAATATTCCAGAATAATTCAGGACTACATGTTTTAAGCAAATTTCGTCCTCTTTGCTAATGATATGGGTCATCGCGTCCTTAAGCTTTGATTTATTGATGTTTCTTGTGTTTTTTTACCATACTCCGTTACTCACGAAGCCGTGCTGTGCTTATGAATTTCTTCTATTCTAGAATTCTGCGCAGATTTATATGCAAATAAATAAATAAACACGAAGACAGAATCAACTAAAAATAAATAAACATGGAAACAGAAAAACCAATAAATTGTCATGAATTGATGAGCATATGATAGCCGCTGGCCGCCGATTTTTCAAGAAGGAGACGATAACGAGTCGACTGGTCAATCAATATCGATCAATATTATCGATTTTGAGGTGGAATTGACTGCTTGAGAAGGAGATATGTATTACGGCAGCAAATATTATGGTTCCTCGATAGATCTCACAACAAACAAATAAAGTCGATGTCTTAATCAATATCGCTCGATTTTTGCACTGGAAGGATGCTTGAAGCGATACATAGCCACGCGGTTACGATGGCCGATAATGGTCCAAAGGCAAAGGCCTACGGTAGCGCTGTCCATGAACAAATCATCAGAAATATTAGTGAAACCAGAACACCTCAATTCAATCTTGTCGAATTTTAATAAGCGATATATATCGACTCGTAGTTGGAGAAGAGGCCAATTCTTGCTGTGCCCGAAAGCGATTCGTGGTTATGGACCCCGCCGAGGTCAACAGCCAGCATTTTCGCGTGTTCCTTATTTGGACGAAAATTCATGATATCGATCGATATCGATTGACTCGCCAGATTTTCACTCTAGAGCCATTGTTCTGAAAACAATGACCTGGTATAAGGAAATTGTGCTTCGATCTAAACTCGTACGTCGGAGGGTACTTGCGTTCCGCTTTTTGAGCAGGATTCTGCGGCTCTTTCACTCCACTTCCTGAGCTCTTGACCATTAGCTTGACGTTGCTTCGAAAGCAGAGGATGAGGGTTAGGGTCCGGTTTGGTGCAAGAGTTGCGGCATGGCTTTTAATAATTATCTAAATTATTTTATGCATAGATTTTCACCTAATTCTATACCTTCTCTCTTTATTGCTAGCCACTTTAGAGTAGTCACAATCGTGTCATTCCGATGAAAATCGATAGGTTGATTGCAATAACCCGCCCAGCGGCCGTTAATTTTGCGCGGACGAAGTCGCGGATGCGCTGGTAATTAAAATCATGAGCTTTTTTATTATGTAAGGAGAATTGCTTCAACTGTGGTCCCTTTTCAAAAAAAGTCACGGAGGTGAGCTCAGCAATTCAATTCTTATTCGTCCAAGTGACGAAGCAATCTTCTGAGCCTTTTTTCATCTTCTGAAGGGGTTGATACCGTCATCGGAGCTTAGATAGGCGCTGTTGTCGTACAAAGGTCATAATGTAATGTACTATGTACTATGACACCGGCTGTCATTCGAAGGAATGGTAATGAATAAAATCGATCAATATTGATTGGTAGCTCGATATCAACTCCTTTTTTGGGAAGTAAGTCTAAAGATCATAATAGTTCCTTTAAACGATATTGATTGACAGGTTGATTCGTGCGTGCTGTGAACCTCATGCAGCGGCCAATAATTTGGAGCGGACTCACATTGATACGAAGGCAGCCGACACATCACGCGACTCAAATCCTAGCGATGCATGCGCCGCAAGTTCTTGCAAAACTCGGGACGCGGAAAAAAACTATGCGCAAAACTAGCAGTCAGTCATTACTCAGAATACTCCTTTTCAGAATGGAAAAGTAGTCTCCTTCCATAGTCACTACTTTTAGTTTTGAAAAAAAGCGCATTTTTCAAAGCATAGAATTTTTCATTTTTAAATTTTTTCATGGAATGGTTGAGAAAGGAATTCAATTCAAAATAATGAAGCGGTAAGGAGGCCTGGATGATATGAGGCAAACCGGATCTATCCTAGTGGGAGGGGGCATTGCTAGAAAATGAAAATATGAACAGCGAGATGTCTCCTGGCCAGGAAATTGCAAAGAAAGGTTAGTTCACGGCCTTGTCTTTGTCAACTAATCTGTTTTCAGATTTGCCGGCGTTGTCAAAAAAAAGAGTCAGAGTGGAGTGCCCCCCACCCCCAGAAGGATGGATCTGGCAGACCTTCCAGTGAAAATTATCTACAGTAAATTGAAATAAATTTGCGGAACCCGACAGAAGATTCAGCAGAATCCGACTCCATGGACGCATTGTTAGGTGAAATTCAGTGAACGTTTAGGAGCTACAACTTACATGATCGGCTCCAAAAGTGCAAACTGTTAAAAAGGCAGCGACATAGACCAGCTACAGTGAGAGACCCTAGCAACAGTATTCAGCAGCCTGAGTTTGTTCTTTTATACGACCTCGAGAAGCGATACGTGTTACCGACCTCACAATAGTGTTCAGTAAGCAGAAAAAGCTGCAGAAGGTGGTGTTCCGGTTTTGCAGCTGACGATGAGGAATATGACAATAAACGCATTCAGAAACTGGAATCTGGTGAATGCTGGGGAATCCCAAGAAGGGTCGATAATTTAGTCGAATTCTGGGATGAACGAAGCGCGAACAAGGCGCCTGAAACTGCACTGAAAAATGACGAATAGCGACTAGCGAACAGGCGAGGAACCTAAGCAAACAGTAGCAAGTTTGAGGATCCTAGAATAACAAGGATCGATATATCGATCACTTCAAATGCCGAAGAAACGACGGAAAACGGCTGACACGATCGATGATGGTCGGCTCACTTGACACACGCGCGACCTGAGGAGAGACGATTGGCTGTTCATTCACGGTCCGGTAATGATCGAGGTCGAACTGGCGTGTTGCCAGCGAGGTGTGCCATCGATCGAATTTCACGGTCGTTTGAGGGATTTACCCGACGGTGCACGCCTTCCTGACTGTCGTCGACGTAGCGACATGGATTACTGTATACTGATCGACAACCAAGGGGAACAACTGTAGACGGTAAATCCGAGCAGTGTTTTGGCCTCAGAAATTAATGAATCAATTTTTTTTGCAACTGCACTTAAGCAATGTGTCGAAATGCTCGAAATAAGGTAAACAAAACTACTTAATTTGGCTCCCATATTAGAAAAGCGGAGGAATCTTTTGCATATTCCTCAGGAACATGAAGTTTGGGGAGTCATTAGTACTGGGTTTGAGAGGAAACTGAAGGAAGCAAAAACGTCTTTGAATGGCGTTGCCCCCAATTCCATATACATATGTGCACTTCGCTGTTTCAAGTAGGCCGCACTTATTAGGTCGTTGCATATGAAATGGCCGATTTTGACTGAAAGCTTTGACAGATCATGACTTTGCTTGGAAGCAATTTTATTAGTCGTAATAAGCACCGTTACAATGAATACACTTTTCCCAACGCAACAATAGCTTGGGCATTCCATTTTCTTAAAATCAGATCTGCGGGAACTAGTAAAACATAAAAAGTCATTTTCGACAACATGTTGGTTGCCGAATTTTTTATCCTTCACGTGGCGATCTGAATGCATGAAAAAATGATATTCGGTAGGGGACGGATCTCGTGAATTGCTGGATGTGGCGGAATCCATATCCCATTTCATCCAGTTTCTGGAAAACAATTTTTGAAGCGAGAGAATGCGCGTAGGAATGGGCCTCTTCGACTGACCAAGGCCGGCCGTTTTTCAGTCAATTTCTGCTGCATCGCTTCGATTTCGGCACAGCTCTTCTCCGCTGTGATGGTCTCTCCAGTCTTCAAGACTTGCGATGGACTACACCAACCATTGTCCACCCTACGGTCACCACGGTCTTCTTTGGATGGAGACTTGGTTTCGGCACCACCTTAGGACTCTCATTCTTGTCCAGCTATTGTACAGAGCGACGACGATTGTCATAAAGGATTCACTTTTCGTTGCATGGCAGGATCCTGCCCAAAATAGGCTCCCTTAGACTGCGGGCCCTTAACGAAACACAGGTGTCGTGGCGCTCCGGCATCTGTTGGTAGTCGTTAAAGAGTGACGACGGCTTATCTCGGTCTTCGTCTTCGAGACTTTCGTCTTCAGGGGCCACATTCATCAACGATTTACAGAGGTTTAACAGAGAAATTATAGCCGAAATTCCTGATAACTTCAACATTTCACCATATCGCCTGTTGAAAAAACGCTTAATTCGCATTTTTTCAGGAATTTCGGCTTCGATTTCTCCGTCAAATCTCTGTAAGTCGTTAATGAATCCGGCCCCAGATCGGGAACTTTCGAACCAGTGGCAAATAGTGTGTTCCTCAGCGAAATCCTTCCCAAATGCAGCATTGATGTTAAGAGCTGCGGTCTCGGCGTTGTGTCGACTTCTCCATTCATATAAGTTGAGCACCCGAATATCACGTTGTAAAAACGACATCAAAAATTCGGCAAGAGGCAGTTATGCCACAAATGCTATAAATGATAAGGCGGAGATTCTGCACTTTCAGAAATTATACACAGTGCCTGAAAAAGGAACATTCATAGCTACGAAAAATCTATCAGAAATTGAGGTAGCAAAATTCGCCATATCATATGCAACGACCTTATAGAAGAAGCTCCTTTCAATATGGAATAGTTCACTTTGCTCGCAGAATCTTAGGCTAGCTTAAACGAATGTGCAATTTGATTCGAAAAGTGGCCAATTCGAAATGGTATCCATCTAGGCAGGCTAGAATAAGGTTTTTCTTTACACGACCAACGCGGTATTGCGGACTTTTTGCATCGTCTCCGCTTTAGCCTGTACACTTTTCAATTTTTACTGGCTCCTTTACAGATCAAGCATTGGGGGTGGAGCTGTACAAAAATATTCGTGTTTTAAGCTTAAAAAACTGTTATTAAATGAATAAACGAATGAATAACGCGAAATTCATTAATTATATTATTTAAAATGTCGCAAAATTCTTCATCTTTTAGCTGCAGGCTTATTCTAGAGAACAGAAAAGGCAAATGCGCCATAAAAATGCGCAGTGCACTAGCTCAGCACGTTAAGCGATTCATCTGATGAATAGTGAAAATACTGTGAAAATACTTACTGTCAGCTGTTCTTCACTCACCTGTCTCACCTCGTGTATTATACAACGTGTTGTGTTTTTCCGCCAATGTTAAATAGTGACCTATCAGCCGATACGGGTGGCTAGAGCTGGCTAGGTCTAATCACCGATTTCGTCCAAACTTCTTCAGGGGGATTATTTGGGGTGCTGATCACAAATCTTACATCGGTTTTGCGTATTACGCTGAAGCACGGTATGTTACGGTAGGTAGGGGTGGCTGCTGGTAAGGTCATGGCCACCGTTTTTATCCAAACTTCGTCTATAGGGGTTATCTGGAGGTGTTGATTACGAATTTGATCCTTATTTGACAGTTAACAGTGAAACAAGCGTAAAGAAGATGTGTAGGAAACAAATTGGTAGAAGAGTCAGCGGTCATTAAAAAAATGCAAAAATCGTGCATAGCACGGGAGTGGAACATCTGGCCTAGCACCTATGAAGCAGCGTCTCACCCCACTGACCCACCGACTCGCTTGCCGCAGAGCCTTTCGCCACGTCCCATACGTCAGCGCGAGCGCACATATGTGCTGACGGTGTCATCCTGTAGTACCCAACTTCGAGGGCCCGTAGGTCTTGGGTTCAAGGACTCAGCAAAAACGAAACATGCTTTTCTGTTATATGAAGCGTGGAGATTCTCGCAGAACTATCCATTTCCCCATTCAGACATACGCCTGAGAGCCTTCACTAGGGTAAGACCAGTACTAACCTGCTCACCTCTGCCGATCTTTCGCCTCAATTGTGGATGCCCTTAAACGCCACTTCAGTAATCACAGGGTAATTCAACCAGGCATGAGACACTTTCGCGCGTTTCAAATGAAGACATGGCGCCGCGATTCATCAGTGACGTGAGGAATTCTCGCACAGAACTGGTAAAACACTCGTAAAACGTAGCGACATGCCCGTCGTCGAGCGAGGTCGTAAAAGTGCGCCGAGAGGACCATTGTTTGTAGTTTGGCGACGGTTTTGCTGGTGGAATGGACAGCGATAGGATCCGCCTGAAGAGCTGACGCCGTTGTCTAATAAACGGCTCAACAACGTTTTGATGTCTGGTGAGGCAGTGGAGATCTTATCGCTTGAGCGATGCCTGACGAAGTGAATGGAGTACGCACTGTTTGAATAATGCTGAGAAAAATTGAACGAGTCTGCTATTGGGAGTGGCGACAAATTCAGAAGAATGAAGATTTGGCGTGGACAATCACAAAGCTGAAAGGATCTTCATGCTTTCCGTGTTAAGAACTCCGAGAAATCTTGGTATGGAAATCTTGGTTAATCTTGGTGTGGGAGTAGAACTTACACCTAGGAACCACATACATATTTACTAGTTCCACGTAAAATGGAACATTTTTAAAATCAAACTGGACACTCTCTTAAACAAGCTGAACGCCTTCGAAATCAAGCTTGCCATCTTTTAAATTAAAACGAACTCCTTCCACATTAAGCCAGAGACTCTCCAGAAAAGCTATTAATCATTATTTTTTACTGTTAAAAAAGAATTTTAGTAAGATTTTCTTTAAGTTCTAGTTCACCTATTTGATAATTAAACATAAAATTCACCTAAATGAGATTTTTATTTCACTTATTGGACTATTCACATTATTGGATAGGTGAATTCAAAAATTTCAGTAGTTAATTTTAATTCACCTAAAAAGATTTTGGATGCTATATATCATTATGTTTTTAATTTTTAAAATATTATTTATCCTGTACACATACGAGATTTATTATAAAACTCTAATTCCTTGAGGAAAAATAAAACTATAAATAAAAATGTATTTAAAAATAAATAAATATAAAATAAGTCTCCTGCTTGCTTCAAAGAGCAAGAAGGTGACATTTTTTAGTGCGAAAAACGAGATTACGCCATGTCGTCGTCTAAGACCCGCAATAGTTCTTCAGTTAATAGCAAAATTTCTGTTTTCATTAAGTTTCACATCAACAAACGACGTAACAAATACAAATGTAAAAAATCCATCTTTCCTCAATCACTTCTCTCAATATGTTCCAATTTAAACATTGAAAGTTTGTGAGTATTCGAAACTAATCGAATATTCAAAAAAAAAAATCTGGAGGGCATAACTATAGTGTCAGTGATGTGATGTTCATTTACATGTAAAACCAACTCTATATCAGATCACGGTTCAGTTTCCAACGAGTTAGTACTGTATCGGTTAAAAATCGCGACGAGCTTTTCGTTTGCCTAGTAGGATCTCGCCTTTTATTGAATTAAATGATTGCTGCCTTATTGCGCCTTAGAACAAAATTTAATTAAATATTTTTTTCTCAAAAATAGAAATTTTTAAAAATTATTACTCCTAGTTGGTCACCAAACCAAAAATTCAAAGATAGTTGTAAATAAATTCTTTGAACAAGGCAATGTTCTAAGCAATTTGGTGAGTTTGTAGTTCAACCTGCAAAAAGCTCGCCGCAATTTGGAAGTCGTTTTACTTTGATTCCAGAAGCATCAATTTTTTTTAGAAAAGCATCGAGTTTGACACGAAAATGGTAGATCTACTATTATTAAAATATTTTAGATAAATTTTAAATTAGATTGATTAGATTAATTTAGATAAATTTAGATAGATAAATTTTTAAAATAATCTAGCCCAAAAAGTGAACGCACTGTCTGAAATTTTACAAAATTTCTATTTTTTGCGGAAAAACTTTCTTTTAGAAAAGTAATAAATTAAGGTTTAATGAAAAGCGTAGAAAAGCTGCAAATATTTAGTAATGAAAGAAGAGATTGTCATAAAAACCATTTTTACCCATATTTATTTGATGAATAACGAAAATTCTCTTTTTTGTTGTTGCGTGGAGCTATACACTTGTCAGCGGTATAATTAAGTCATTCTAGGAAACACACATATTTGCATTGCTCTTCCAAGTAAGCAGCATTTGCACTATCAATCGGTCGAAAATCGCGACGAGCTAAAAGTGTAGGCCGCGCAATCTCTTGTTCCATTAAAAATTCGCAAAATTTCTACGCTTTAAAGCAAGCTTAAGATCTAAAAATCAAAACATAAAACAACAATTTCCTTAAAGAATAAAAATTATATAAAAATGCAGTGTATTCACTTATTGGGAAGGAGAATTTTTACAGATCCAAAGAAGTCACAGCAAATTTGCTTGCGCAATAACATTCAAGCCATCTCTTGACGTCCATAGTTCAATCTAGAAGATGCTAGTCTTGATTTGTTTATTTTGACTCTGTTTTCGTGAACCTCAATATTGCTTAGAAGGAGGTAGAATTTTAATTTGAGTAGTGTTCAATTTGTTTTGATAGGGGTCAAATTTGACACCCAAATGATGTAAAAAAGGTGAGCTGTCCACGCCTCCTGTTCAAAGACGTTACGCGGGAAACACAAAGGGGAAACAGATACCTGCGTTTCTGTCAGAGAAGCAAGTTAACTCCATTAGGTATGTTAGCCTCTAAATTTTTGACACTGGTCGTTAATGTGGCCAACAAGAGAAGGCAGGACGCGGCAGTCAGTTTCAACCTATCACCACTGTACTAGCTGCACGTGCCAGCCAATCAAGGATGCCTAGCGAACTCGCTTTCTAGGAGGCAAACCCTATCGATGAGGCCATAATTGTAACAGTGTGTCAATCGTTCCTATGTAGGCCAAATAACGACTAGTATCAATTGTTATGAAAATTTTAAAGAGTAGAAATTAAAAATCTGCGCTATTTTTTGATCTTCAAAAAGTCCTATAGGACAACTTATGCTCTTCCTGGCTTAAATTCGTGGCGCAGTTTTAGAGCATTTTTCTGTTTCTGAGATTTTACAGGTTGAGCACGGACGATATCGCTCAAATTTTCTATGGTGTTGATCTCATTGCTGATAAAAAGCGGAAGCATGCTACTGCAAATTATTACACCTCGCCCGGTCTGGCGCATCTTTTCTTTCCGTGTAGTCCACATTAGCTACCAGCACCAAATATTGACGCGCCGAATAGGTCGTTATGCTATAGTTCAAAGTTGCCTAGAGTTTGAGAACTAACAAAACGAACGAAGCAAAGCATAAAACTAACACTTTATTTCGACAAAATTTCTACAGGAAAAGATCACGCCATAGTCAACTGATACAAAATTCGAATACGGTCAATTTTTTCCTCAGACGCACATTCAGCACTGCAACAAACAGCTGTTCAAAACTGTTTTATGTTATTTATTAGACAGAATCAAGAGTCCTGTATTTCTGGGAACAAAACGATCTCTCTTGACACATATACCGAATAGCTGCGCAAAATCCTGGACAGTAGCCTAGGTTAGTCTGCTTCTTATGAATAGCTGATCTTTTTTGTTACCTTGTTGTGAGAGATCTATATCTCAGCCATCATAATCGCGTAACTCCCACCTTGAAAAGTTAACCACGACATGGGATTCAAGTGCTCCGACACGTCTAACGGCGGGCCTCGCACTTGCGCGCTTCGCGCGACTTTGCAACCTACGGAAGGTAGTTGTTGTAAAACGTAAAATTCTAGCATTTAGGACCTGGTGCTTACTTTATTGACATCAAGCCGTTCACCATTTCCGTGCGTTCACCATAGGCATTCTCTCCGGACCTTCCAGTAACGTCATTGGCTTGTGCTGAGCAGCACTTCTGCCCTCAGGTTGCTCCTCCGCAACCGTCCTCATTACCGACAGCTTGTGTTTCCGGATATCGTTGACAGGCCTTCCGACTTCGGACGCCAGGTTCTCCTCACTCGTTTCTTCTTACAAGTTGCTGGTCCGCCTTTACTGGCCTTCCCCGCCCCTTCCCTCCTCCACCTTCCGGGGGGGGGGGGGGGAGGGGCGATCGTTCCCTACACGACCCCGCCCTCCGCCCACTTCCCGCCCTAGCCTATTTGGACAAGTTTGCGGGGCGCGAAACCGTCGCTATTTGGATGAAACGTCGCCCAAAAGCCTAAAAGCTGATAGGAGGCGATTGGAGAGCGCGTCACATGGGAACTCCGAACTTATTTTTTAGTCAGTTCGGTGTGGAAACAGTTCAGGGGAGGAGGTGGATTCTTTATATTTTCGCCACAACTAGAGACTATGGATGGTTCCGGTCAATAGTTGGTGGTCTATACATTGAAAGCTTATCTGAAATTGTGCGCAAAACCGGCTCACAGTCATCTCATTTTAAAGGATCAAGCAATTCTCCTTATGTTGAAGAATTTTCCAGTGAATGATCCCGTTGTTGTTACGACATATTTATTTATTTATTTATCTCGTTAAGATGTTGTTATACTTGCCGGATAATGCGGACGACACCTTAGGATGGAGCAATGTGGCGGGAGCTGAATAAAGCTTAGCGCTGCAGCTGAAATGTCCTTTTCTCCAAGTGTGGTTTAAAAGATTCTGACTCTTGTCTCAAGAACAAAATCTGTCCAGGATAGAGCTGCCAGTTAAGGGAAGTTATTAGAAATGCGACGCCTCCATGTGATGGCGGGGACCCGGATATCTCGTCCTCGGCGCCCTCTTTGCTCCGCCCTTTTTTGAGGGCTGTGTAGGGAACACCTCTCCGCTCCCACCTTCCCGGTGTCAACTCCTAGCCCACTTCCTTGTTTCCACTGTTCACCCCTTTCTTCTTGCTGGCTTCCCCGTCCTGGTTCCTCCTCCAGGTTGTTCCTTTCCTTCCTGACTCCTCGCTAAACGCACACAATCAAAAAACTGCAGACGAGTTGTCGCGGTACCAGAGCGCCCTCTAACGCGCTCATTCGTTTGGGGACCAACCGATCGCGCATTTCAAACGTCGAGATCGTTCCTAAAACATGACTGTTCACTTCGTCGTCCGTTCTCTTTGCTTTGCTTCGCTTTGTTCTTCTCTGCTCTGATCTAATGCCTTTTTTCAGGTTTAGCGGGCGTGGAACGGCTCCAAGTGATACCTTCGGCTATTCCTGCCCCGGTAAGCTGCTGTTCTTGCTTCGAAAACATTGCCACTTATTGAAATTTTCAGTTTGCCGTGCGCTTTTCTTCCTTTTTTGTTCTAATCACTGTTTTTCAGGTTTTGAGGACGTCGAACGGTTCGGAGACATCGACGCTTAAGATACAACCATGTTGCTGCTTTATAATGTTGCTCCGGTCATTTGGAAATGCACAATAAAGATAGATTCACTCAGTGATTCCAGTTCTTTTCGAATGCTGAATGGTCCCACCATTTTCTAATTTAGATGCATTACGATAGAGACAATAGGTACAATACAATAGCCTCCCCCTTATCCGTCCTTGGTACCCCCATTGGCACGTCTACTAAATCACCAGGCACGTTGGACGATATTTTCGGTACCTCGAAGAGCGAAGAGCGCAGAACCCAGCTCCTTACCTTCCCCCTTCCATGAGCGCCAAGAGGTTCGCGCGTGTAATGCTTGGAATGAAGGATTTCACACTTCATCGCCAACACCCGTGTTCACCTGTTTGAATTTTTACGTTTCGCGCCCGCACAACTTGTCCGCAGTTTTTTGCTTGTGTGCGTTTAACGGCGAGTTCCTTCCTGCAGGAACACTAACATTAGTCCTCCTGGTCCACTCTGGAGGCCCCCCTTACTTCCCTTTTCCACCACCCCCTTAGTAGTCCCCCATGCTCACGGCAGACGTCGGTAACACGTATTCGGAATCAGGACGCTCAGAAATGCGCGCAATCGCCGCTGTGTCAAGCAGGAGGAGGCTGCGCTTCCTTTGCTGCAGCAGCGTCCCATGTTGAAAGGCACATTTTGTCCGCGCGGGGTTGATGTGGCGTATCTCACGCAGGTTTCTAACCAGCGCTCATCATCTACAGCGCGGGCAGGTAACTCAATTATATAGTGGTAGATAGAGTTCCATTCAGATAGTGAAGAACTTCCTCCAGCTATTGTGCCACTGCGAAAGACGAACGGACAGACAGACAGACAAAGGGATAGGCGGTGAACTAGCCGTTTTACAGATGGTTCTTGAAATTGGTGCACAAATTGTTCCATACCTCACCTGTACTCACACTTTGGTCTCACTCCTTGGCGGACCGCATGTATTGTAGCTTGAAATCACCTAAAACGATTTGCTCGAAGCGTTAAGAGGTTTGAAGTAGCTGCTATTCTACACAGTTGGGAAGGATATCCCTTTTGTAAAATCCCTCGTATCATGAAGAAAATAAGGGTGGAGCGTATAAAACCATAGTAGATGAAGCAACCGAAACTAGAAGTAGTGCATGTTGTCGCGAATGCGAAGATTGCGAAGATTGCTCCCCTTATTATCCATGCCCCGAGATCAGCGGTCCCGCAGCGATTCCCGATGAGGCGTTTGCGGAGCGGCCTGCAACCGCAGTGCGCATTGTGGATTGGTGCT
>CANDYH010000814.1:0-15496 GCA_947396885.1 Heligmosomoides polygyrus polygyrus | reverse complement strand
ATTCTAACGCCATGCCGCCTTACAAGCCCGTTTAATTTCTAGAAGACAAGTTGTATGAAGGCAATATTGGAGCCTCTAAGAGCCTCTAGCTCAGACAACTCACAGGTCGTTGTTCAAGCAATAACGGCATTCAAAGAATATCGGTATGAAGTTGAAGTGGGGTCTATGTCGCATTTCAGTAACATTCATTAACATTAGGCTTCACTATTTTTGATCTATTGTATAAAGTTCTTTAAGGAAATTGTCGTCTACATCTGGAGTGAAAGCATATTTTCTCCCTCGCCTTTCTAATGATTGATTTTTCATCTAGAGATCAGAGACAAGAACATTAACGACGGTACTTTTTCAACAATAACAGGGAACTTCTGATTTAGCATGAGCTTCTATTTTGTAACGATAAGGATAAGGAACCACGCAAAATAAATAATCGAAAAGAGTCCTGGTAAGCTAAAGCAGATTAAGCCAGCATACTCATAGGATGCGTAACCTAAGCGAAGCACGAATCCTTAGACGATGCGGTGGCAAATTCGGATGGTCACTCATTAATCTTCGTCCGGCGGCCGTCTACTTAACCTCCACCTTCCGGTAGTGTCCCGTATTCTGGCTTCTCCTGGCACGGATAGGTTGCTCGCAGAGCAGCTCAACGTCGTTGTTGTCCAGGCAGTCGTGAAATTAATGCACTCATCATTAGAGCAAGACCACAAAGATCAAGCGCGACTTCGCACACCTCCATTAGTATTAGTTCGTTGCATTTGAAATGGCCGATTTTGACTAAAACTTGACAGATCATAACTTTGACTTGGAAGCAATTTTTTAAAGAAGTACCCATCATTACAGTTAATACGCTTTTCTCAACGCGACAGCAGCTTAGACATTCCATCTTTGCAAAAATCAGAACTACGAGAATTAATAAATCATAAGAATTCATCTTCGACATCATCTTGGTTGCTGAACTTTTTCATCTTCACACGACGATCTAAATGCTAGAAAAAATGATATCCTGTAGGAGACACATCTGTTGAATATGCTGGATGTGGCAGACTTTTGTATTCCAATTGGTCCAGTTTCTGGGCAACTATTTTTGAATCGCGCGGATGTGCGTTCTCATGCAGTAGGATTGAGCCTCCTCGATTGACCAAAGCCGGCTGTTTTTCAATCAACTTCTGGTGCATCACTTCCATTTCGACACAGTAGTTCTCTGCTGTGATAGTTTCTCAAGTCTTCAAGGACTTGTATGGACTATACCAGCCATTGCCCACCATTCGGTAAGCATGGTCTTCTTTAGATGGAGACTCGGTTTCGGCATCTCCTTGGGACTCTCATTCTTGTCCAGCCATTGTGCAGAGCGGCGACGGTTGTCATAAAGGATCCATTTTTTGTTCGCATGTCATGAACCTGTCCAAAGGAGGCTCCCTTAGATTGAGGAGTCTCAACGAAATACAGGTGTCATGGCGCTCAGCATCTGCCCGGCGGTCATTTTGTAAGGCATCCATGTATGCAATTTCTTTACTTTTCCGATCGCATTTAAGTGGCGACTGCAGTGTTGCCGTCAACGACGACATGCTGTGATAGTACTCCTACAGTTTGATGCAGATCCGCCTTCTCTACTGCTGGCTTCCAGTTGGTCGCCGTTAAGGAGTGATGGCGACCTACCTCACTCTTCACCTTCGAGACTTTCATCTCCAGATCGAAACCTTTAGAACTAGTGGCGAATTGTGCGTTCCTTAGCGACATTCTACCCAAATACAGCGTTGGTGTTACGAGCACGGCCTTCGTGTCCACTTTTCCATTCATGTCACTCATACTACAAAAACGACGTCAAAAACTCCAGAAGAGTCAATATTACACAAATACACACGAATAGTAAGAAAGCGAATTTTCTGCGCTTTTAGAAGCTGTACAATTCTTGAAGGAAAATTGAACGAAACTAGAGTAGCTAAAACGGCCATTTCATATGCAACGGCCTAATACTTGGTATGGGCTCTAGCGTGCAATCTTATTTCGTACGAGGTTCATCTACCGCTGAATTCAGCTATTCCCACTTTCCTTTCGGTTTGGAGGTGGATAGGTGTTCAAGTCGTCCGGAAAGGATATGTTTTACTTTGAAAGAAGGAGTAAAATAAAAAAAGTAAAGCGCGATTATTCAAATCTTTTTCAGATGAGCTATCTGTTCTTTTCCTTGGGACGTCGTGTAGGCAATTTGAATGCGTATTTGGCCTACGCGATTACTTGCTTTGCTGGCCGGCCGATTAACAAGTCAGTGTTGTAGACTTCCCAAGCAAGTCTGGTATCCATTTGACGACCCTGGAGGAACGTAAGGCTTCGCTGGTTTGGCTTGGAATCCTAATCAGGAACCTGGAATCAGTTTACTCTTAGTACGCCTTCGCTAATGTGCACTGCTTTTTTTGGACAAGCAGTGGACAAATCTCTACAGTGTCGATGCCGAGCAATTAGCCAACAAAATGATGAATTATTCGTAGGCAGTTACTGAACAGGCTCAACCAAACTATCACCATTTTCACCAGCGTTTTCACCGTTTGGTGGCGCTACTCGCTCTTCTGATGAGCTGAATTCCCTCCCTCTCTCAATCAATCGCTTGATCGAATCTTTGAGACCTGTCTCTGAGTCCATTTGCGATGCATTCAGTATAATTATGTCCGAATGGCTTACTATATATGTCAGGTCATGACTTTCAGTCAAATTTGAGTATTTGAATTCGGATACTCGATAGATATTCTTTTTCGATCTTAGTCAAAAGGGTTATTGATGAAGTCTCGTTTAAAAGTATTCCAATTCGAGTATCGAGTAACTTCATGGCGCAAAAGAGTTCAAATCTGAATATTCGAACATGTATGGTATTCGAAGTGAATCCAATTTTCGAAAATTTTCTGAATCATAAATAGGCAAGGCTGCCTAGGGCGTCCTCTGTAACTTTTTCGCCCGATATCGACCTTTAGGCTAATACAGCAGACCGTGTCGACGTAGATACACTGCATGCACGAACAATTTCTTCAAATTTTTCCTCGACGTAACGTGGAGGTAAATACGATGCATAGGTCAACATAACTCTGAAGTCCGCTGACTTTTATTCATTATTCCCTACTTGGATCTTTTCTGAATTAAGCACTTCCTTCCTCATAGCAAGTCTGAGGTCCACAAATAGTTCAAATTCCACGGGCTTGCACTCGCTTTCCGACTGGATCAGGTATACAGCGATCTAATTTGCTCAAAGAATACCTGGCCGCCGTTAATCACAGCATCCGTCGCTCTGTCCGACAAAAAAGTGGCAGTTGCTGACATGCCCGCACGCCGAAACCAGACCGTGCTTCAACCAGGGTTTCGAGCAGCCTTGAAATGTGTCGCCCTCTACTGGCTGCCCTCTGGAATTATCCCCATCGACCTTCCTTCCGAATGTCGCATCCGTCCGTTCCGTCGTGTCGCGTCCATCACCCGGCCGGTGCTGGCTGCTCGTCAGTGTACTCGTCATTGTCGTGTCGTTGTCGTGTAACAGTTGCGCGCTAATGTTATCTTAGTTCAATTTGTTGCTGAATCGCCGTCATCGGCGATGCCGTTACAACCGCGCCGGTCGTCGATCCGTCAAACGACGCCGACGAGATTCGACGACGATCTGATCGGTTTTATATGATATTCATGACCACGGCGGCACTTATGATCCAAGAGCTCTTGGTGTACTTGGGAGTCGCCGCATAATAGCTATAGTACAAGAGCAACACAAAATATTAGCTGAGGAAGAGACTGTGATCAGAACATTATTAGAACACTTTAGAGCCCCGACTAATTAGTTTTTACAGCATAGCTGATCAACAGAACCTGTACCGTAGTCAAGGGATTCCTATTCCATGCTAGTTTCACTTTTGATTTTAAACTGGACACCTTTATAAAAACTAGGCATTCTGCAAACCAAGTCAGGCTGGTAAATTTTAAAAGTCGCTGTCTAACGAAGTCAAAATCATCCTTTTTGAATGTAATTTTCACCAAAAATTCACTTTCACGATAATGCTCGCCCCCACGTTGCAAAGTCGTCCGTCAAAAGTTGCAGGAGCTTAGGTGGGAGCTGCTGCCCCCACCCACGTATTCGCCAGATCTTGCGCCATCGGACTACCACCTCTTTCGAGCTTTCAAGCAACATCTAAGGGATAGGTGCTTCAACGACCGAACCGAACTGGAATCCAAGGTGGTGAACTTCTTAGAGTCACAGCCGACTTCATTCTGGAAGCAAGGACTACGTGACCTCTCCATCAGATGACAGAAAGTTGTAAAGGCAAATATTGTTACTTTGTGGATTTTTCACGAGAGAAGCAATACGTTTTTGATAAAAACTACGCTGTGGTGTAAGAATTTTCACCAATATCATACATATATTGTGCGTGTTCATATAAAGTAATTCGCAAAAAATAGAGAACAATAATACTCCAGAATTATTGCGAAACTAATAGCTCAATCTAAAACCTCTGACCTTTGGGGTTTGATGATTCATTGTCGATATAGTTCACAATGAAATTCATGGAAAAGGGTGGAAGATTATAACAGGACATCGTGATGAGAATCTAATATCAAAGTACATATGAGTTTGAAATCAGTTTCCTTAAGCCTGATTTGGCTGGTGTCGAGGTTGTAAGCTGCCATAATGATGTTTTGTTGCGATCAAAACTAATGGCATAGTGGCGTAGAACATTCCCGCCCGGTTAGAGGGAGGTGCGGGTTCGAATCCCGCCTGGCG
Organism: Heligmosomoides polygyrus polygyrus; assembly: GCA_947396885.1. Classification (NCBI taxonomy): domain Eukaryota; kingdom Metazoa; phylum Nematoda; class Chromadorea; order Rhabditida; family Heligmosomidae; genus Heligmosomoides; species Heligmosomoides polygyrus. Next base: position 10,755 of record CANDYH010000814.1, on the reverse strand, counting down.
CTAGAAGTTTTGATCGCAACAAAACATCGTTATGACAAAGTATGAGAATCCTTTACAAACGTCATGCTGTGGTATATAAAGAAATTCAACCTATTTGAGCCTCAACGTCACACCTCGTTAAATTCAACCGCACAAAAACTGTAAGATTTGGAAGTTATGCTTTATTTTGCTTAATATCTATACAAGCAACTTATTATACCTTCCCACCGCACTGTTCGAATTTCTTAGAAAGCCATCAGTGGAAAAGTCCTACAGTAAACAAGAAAATATACAGCTCCGATAGTTCATGAGGTCTAGACACCCAGTTGTTCCTAGGAGACCTATCTTGCAGACGCTGTCTTCTTCTCCACGAAGAACATGACCGTACCGTACCCAGGCAAGCTTCGCCCATCTTGTCAGCTATCAGTGCGACACCGAACTTCTGCCGAATGACAACGTTTCGGATGCGGTCCATGCGCGTGACTCCGGCCGTCCAGCGCAGCATTTTGGTCTCCTTGACGTTGAGGCGCATTTCATCTTTCTTGGTTGCAGGCCAACACTCAGCGCCGTGCATTGGTACTGACCGGATGACTACTCCGTAGATCTTCGACTTAAAGCAGAGCAGTGGTGGCGATGTCCGTTCCTTCACGTGATACCACTAGAAACCGCCCGCTGTGCGAGCTAAGTCGAACAGGGACACTCGATTGCAGGCGACAGGCCCTTGTGACAGGCCGGCCTACGAAGAACCATGTCACATCGCATGGTTTATGACAGTGAAAATTTTCGAGATAGAGTAACGCATCACGTCCTAGATATTTCTGATGTAACAATGTCATGAAAAACTTTTGAAGCACATTGTAGGTCTATCGAATCCTGTGTAGCAGGTCACTTAGACATTCACCATCGATAATATTATAGTGGAAAGCCATGAAGGTAAAAACGACGGGAAACAAGGTGAACCCCGCTGAAAGCGCTGACCTATGAGGAACCGAAGTACCCGCCGAGGATAAAAAAAGCCTTCGTTTGATAAGAATGCTAGGTTTAGATATAATGAAAATGTGACTACAAAGAAACACGCCGTCACCCTATCCGTACTGCAACTGGTCTATCGTCCAATTTGAGCGCTCTAAGAATTAGTGCATCATTCCTCGGCGCCTACGTAGGACGACGAAATACAGCTGGGGTGAGGATGATTCCAAAACTTCCAACTGGAGGAGAAAGTGGATGCTGATTTAGGATGTTCGCTTAATTCGAATGATTGCTTAGGGAGCGTTGCTTTCCAAAGGCAAGGCGCGAGGCCTAAACATTTGGTCGAAGTGCGGGTTTTCGGCAACTGCCAGCAACTTACTTCACGCTGGGTTTGCACCCAGGGGCCGGATTCATCAACCAGTCGGTAAATCGCTACCACAGATCTACTTAACCAGCTCCTTGCCAGAAACTTACCAGCCCTCTGATTCACGAAGGATGCGGTGAACAATTTGGCGTATGCGGCCGACTACACTTGGCAGCACGCCCAACTCGTTGCCACTGGCTGAGACAATAGCAGCAGAGCGTTGCCAGTACTCCGCCACGTCGTTTACCCGACGCTATACCCGGGTAACCATTACGACGGTTTTCGCCGGAAACGCACCACGCCGCTCGTAGACGAATTGCGGTATGTGGCGGTTTCGAAGTAGGTTCCATGGTTACCGACCCGTAAATCATTGATGAATCCGGGTCAGCATGTTTCCCTCTTAATGTGGAATGCATCTTGTAATTCAGGATGGCGGACAGCTGCAGTGGAATGAATTTTACACGAGAAGTAAACTCCGTTAGCACTATTTAGGTGGTACACGATCGCTAGGAGATTCAGAATTATCATTTCCGTAGCTGTGTTCCGTCGTCCTACATAGGCACCTCTGCTCAATAGCAATCTAAGAGGCTGACGAGATTTAAGTTGTTGTCGCCCGCTAAATAGTTAAGATGCAACGATTTTTTGAACGAGTTTGAAGTCCGTTCGAGATATATCTTTGTAAAGTGTAGCTCCGATTTTGCCCTTTCTTGAGAACACAGCTTCTTCGTATTCAAGGTTGTCCTCTCCATATCTTCACACATATGGAAGCAGCTGCGCGGGTTTCTTCAAATCCACCTGGGCATTGAAAAACTGCTCGAGACGAGGCGAGCTGCTGTGTGGAGTACTTCATCAAAAGCGGAAACCGTTTCCCCGCCGGTTTCCTTCGCTCATTATCCCCTGCCGTTGTTGGTGTCTTTGCCGCAACCAATTACCCATGCACCTACTGTTTGTGTTCGTCTTCCCGCTAAGGTAAACGCTGCGACGGCAGTGGCGGCGACGGCGGCCGCCGCCGCGTTGGCGACCTTATCTGATGGCGTCGATCTGTTTGATGACGACTAATTTGGTCGCGCGGCGAGCGAAAAACAGCTGTTTTGGGAGTGACCCTCGTCGGGGTCATATTTCAATCATGCTCAGTGCATCGCACGCCTCACTGACTCCGATTCTTTGCTTTGAAACATCGTCGACGTCCGTGTTACAACTTGCTTGACAGCCTTGGCAGCTTCGGTAGCATTTCGTGTTTCCTATTTTGTTGGTCGCTAACTCCTTAAAAGAACGCTTTAGCGTTACCTTTGAATGTATTGGTAGTTGTATTCGTGGCTGATATGTCGTGAGTTTTCTTTATACTTAATTGGAATTTAAGTACGTAGAACTGTCTCAGCGGTACGAGCGAATACTATAGGAAAAACCTCCGCCCTCCTAATAACAACAAAGCGCACTTGCTGCCGAATCCTTGAGCCAAAAGAGTAGAAGGTTCCAAAAGTGTAATGATTAACGATCCGCGAGCTCGAGCGACATGGAGACGCAAGCAGCTGGTGGCGTGGCTTAGGTACTGCAGTGGTAAGGTTGCTTCTTTACGTCGTGAGGGTTGTGAGTTGATCTATCGAAACTCACCGACGGAAGACGAAAGCACGCGTTGAACACGGCGGCGTTCCCGAGCTGGTTGTTCCTTTGAACTTAACCATGGGTGATTATCGCCGAATAGCTTTACAGCCCATCATCCAAACTTATGTATCCGGGAAATCGTCTCTGCGTGTCTCTGCACTTCTGGCAGTGATCGTGTGGAGATCGTCCGAATTCAGAAGACAGTTCGCAGGCGTTATGCAACAAGCGTCCGAATTCAGAAGGCTAGCTACAAGGACCCTGATCCAGCTTCCGATCTTCGATTACGTCTCACAGACAGTGTCCGTGCGATGAGCATCCGTGTCTAGAAGGGGTGTCGCAGAATTCATCTGCAATTTATTAATTAATTTATTTATTTCATACACTCAATAAAGATGTGCTCAACAGAAAACTTAGGAAGAAGCGATAAGTGTAACTGTAGTGACAACATTGAATAGCTATTTTTTAAATGGCTATTTGTTCCTAAATCATTAGGCGCAGTTTTTTTATAATAATGTACTTAGAAAAATTTACGGAATAACTGTCTTCAGTATTGTTACACACCCAGCTGGCAATCCTAGCCTGCTATTCTATATAATACCGGGAATGCGTTTCCGTTGATGTGCATACTTTTGTCAGAGACAATGGGAAAGGGTTCTAGGGTTGGGGAAGAATTGCTGCTATAGAAGTCGCTCGAAAACGGATGCCTTCGGAAGTGAACAGTAATAATAGACCGACCAATATCCAGTGATTTTATCTATTTTCTTGCAGATTGTACACATTGGAGTGGGAATGGTACAATCATATACAATAAGCCAGGTCGCGTATATACTTGTCCGTTCCTCTCTCTCTTCCGTCACATGGGAGGGTAAGGAGAGTATCAATCGTATGCTTGCAATGGAGGGAGAATAGGCTTCATAGGAACAACTTTCAATTCCTCTCCCTACCATGACCTTATATCCTGTTCCATCTGATATGTGGAATCAGTTTCTTCAATGCGATGACGGTAAGAAACCTAACAGAAGAAAAGGGCAACCGTTGCGGCTAAAATGTTCCACATTTGGGTTTGGAGGGGGAAGTCTACGACCAGAAGTTTGGCCGCCCGTAAGCCTTGGTCTACTAAGGTTATAAAATAGTTTAAAGTTAGATGTGCTTTCCACACATACTGAAACGTGATGTAATAGTCAGTCTATAATTCATATTTTTTAATTCATGGGTCACGGTCTCGAATTGTAAACATGTTTTAAAATGAGATCAAAGTCCTTCGCCTTTCCAGCACATCACTATGGAAATCAATTGCTCACCTGGACGAAAAAACACTAGTATTGTTGTATTGCTCCATAAATAGTTCTTTTTATCACTGCTAGGATAGCTATATCTATAGGAACTTAAACGAAAAAATCCTTTAAAAAACTTAAACAGAACGAATCGTTTCTTCACGTCACACCACACCTGGATTAGCTTGATGTTGAACTTGTCGAACCCAACAAACAGTAATAATCAGAAAACAATAACAATCAGGTCACTAAAAGTGTTCACGATTTTAGACATGACGAGGAAAAGCATACCAGTGGCTGTTTCCTATGCAACTCTGAAATCTAAAAGAATTATGGCGCCATGAAACAAGCTCTCCTCATAATCCTCTTCTTCTTTCTTAGAAACTTTTTCTCCTACGTGTCCTCTAAGGGACCACAATGTGCTTAATTTTTAGTACATAAACATTGGTTTCGCACTAGAAATCTAAAAAATAAAAATAGAAATAGTCAATAAAAAATGAAAAAGTGAAGTATTTTCTGACTTCTAAGAGGGCGCATGGTAGCGTGGTCGGAGAAGGCGCTTGCTGTTGAATTGAGGTTCTTGGTTTGGTTTCTGCCCAGTCCTACCAAGCCTTCCAGGATCGATTTGATACTACAACAGTAAAGAATTTGGGAAATAGAAAATAGTTAAGTCTCCACGATCGACTATCATAAAACCTAGCCATTCTGGTTGAATATTTTCAAAGATATTCAAAAACATTCAAACACAATTTGCTATATTAAATTATAATTAAATAAATTTAAATTTATTTATTTAAATTTTCAATTTACAAATATTGAAAATATTCTACCACAATGCCCAGGTTTTATGATAGTCGATCATGGGGACTGGGCTCCATTTTACCGACAAGAGTTTTAGTGCTCAATTGCTCGTTTTTTTCTCGTTCTATCTAAATGTATCACCTACCGTTCTTATAAGCATCGGAATGTTCAAGTAGAAGGAAGCGACGTTGGGCCTTACCTAATCGTCTTTTTAGCGTGTCATAGTGATCCAGTTTGCGTCGGTAAAAGAGACCTGATATTCCTTTGACAGCTCACAGATTCCACTGCCTTTTTTCCATCTTGTGGAACAACACGCATTACTTGGCCGGCCCTCCTAATTTTCGACGACTTTGTGTAAACGGCTTTGTTTAGGAGTTTCGGAGATCTTTGTGGAGAGGTACATAGAACGGCCATCTTGACTTCCTGACATCTGTAGCTATTGAACTGTAAAACTGTTAATAAATAGCACCATACAGCGTGGCGCAATCCCTGAATAGGGAAGATATTGACAATCTTCCTCTTGAGGAAGAAGAAGGAGATCCGGGTCTACCCTAATCAAAAGGGGCAGCGCTGTTCTGACTTAAGCGTTCCTTCGCTCGTTTTTTTCCCGAGAGATCAGGCAGCTGTTTCATGGTGCGATGGACTTACCGTAAGTTCAGGGGAGGCAATAGTGCAGCATGGGGCAAACAAGTGCAACTCTAACAATAAGAGTGCACCCTCCAAGCTAGGATGGACCCGAACATCCTTCATTACCCAAAGGAATTTCTCAACAACAACAACAAAAAAATCCACGGGCTCCCAGAGAGGACAGGGCGGCTTACAAAAAAAAAAATAAAATAAGGTTCGTATGAAGAATAATGTGGCGAAACGAACCTTCTTAGGTATTTTTGTTTTCAATTTTAATATTTCTAATATTTAATATTATTTACACCCGGCGGGTCAGCTCCGAGCCGCTCCCCGCTGAACAGCCTCATCTCCCACTAATCATCCTGGCCCGCCCCGCTGTGCGTCCACTGCCCCGCGGGTGCAACAATCGCCGGCCACTGCTCGCGGCTACCGTAGCCCGGCCTGAACAAATGTTTGCTTTGTCGCGATTTAATGGCTGACAAGTGTTCACTAACTTAACACCGAAATCGCCTCGATCCCTCCATTGATCGATGGATCGATCAGTGCCAGCCGACGACCGACTCGGACCCCTCGTTCATTCCAGCGTCCCATCACGCGCTCGGTGATTTCGCTTTTTTTCGACTCGTCGATAGTCAGCCTTTCCGCTTGACGACCTACAGTAAACTGGCTATTACCACGTAGGCATACTGTAATTACAAGCGTGTGTCGCCAAACGTCGTTGTATGATTAGACAGGCTACTTACTACTTACCGGACGTCGGGGAATGACCTGTTTCTTAAAGGAGTAAACCGAACTCGTGGAGACTACCCTTGAAATGTGATATGTGAATGCTGTAGAAAGTGTGCAGTGACAGCGAAACATCTATTTTAAATGAAAGTTGCTGGCTTAACTCATGTCTCATTCTTCTTCTTCTTCTTCTTCCTCTTCTTCTTCTTCTTCTTCTTCTTCAGCGTCTGTCCCGCTTCGTAGCGGATTCCGCTACTCTGGAGTCATGATGCCACCTTCCCCGATCAGGGTGGACACCAGTTACTTTCAAATCCGTATGTAACGTTTCGGACCAGCGCTGCTTCGGACGTCCTCTAGATCGCTTTTCGCGCTTTCCAATTACCTCGAAGTTAAGGCCAATCTTGCGGATGCTGTCTTCCTTTCCACTCAGAACGTGGCCATACCATCGTAAGCTGTGTCTGTCTCAACTCAACTCATTTCTCATTGCTGTTCATAAACTCCAGAAAACCACTCCGGCCTCCTCAACATCCGCTTCACCTCGCTTCTTCTCCTTCTGATGCAAACACTTGATGATTCCTAATACTATTTTTTTTACTTAATGGTGTTATTATGCATTGACGGCTTTATACTGATCATCCTTAACTAATTTTCGCTGGATTTTCTAGTGTTGACACTTTGCTAGTGTCCGCTATCGCTACCGTCTCTGGTATTGTATGCATTTTGAGCCCGTACAAAAACATATATACCATTTTCACATCGAACTGGACAGTCTTTTGAACCATCTGGACGTATTTGAAACCAAGGTGAACACCTTTCAAATCGGGAAAAGGTTTCCTACAGATTAAGCAAGAGAGACTCCAAGACAATTGGGATAATTTTTGTTTAAGGAAAAACTAGTATAACTTTCTCTGAAATTTCGTATTTCTTCTGCCTCAGCGTTCAGTTTGTTGTGAAAATGACATAGAATAAGCTAATAAAGGACAAGGATAAAGAACGGCATTTCTCAATCCCTTTTGGGATTCGCCACGCACTCTACATCTACGCGCTGTCCTGGAGGCAATTTGAAAGCGTATTTGGCCATACAATGACTTGTGGTGGCCAGCCTATGAGTAAGTCAGCGTACAATACTTCCCAGACAGGTCTGGTACCAATTCACCGACCCTGCAAGGAAGGAAGGCTTGGTTGGCCTGAGCGGGAAATACGAATCAGGAACCTGGTATCGGGTGCACGCGACAGCCGGTACGTCTTCCGACTGCGCTACATGCGCTAAGATGGATGAATAAATTAATAAATAGCCACCTGACAAAGCGCAATCTACAGCAACCGATGATTTACCGGACACGGCCTGCTGCAATTACAAGCGTGTGGTGTCTAGTCGTGGTATGATTAGACAGGCTACTATTTACCGGTAGTCGGGGAACCTTGACCTGTTCTCAGAGGAGGAAATTGAAGTCGCTTGCCGGGCGATCCCTTGTTTGGACTGAACTCTTCTCTTCGACGTTCCTCTTTCCGTTCAGTGTGTGTTTTTTCCCTTCTGCGCGCCACTAATCAGTAGGTGGTCAGTGATGACCCAGTCGGCCTGTTATCACTTTCGCTCCTGCCATAACTGCTCGTAATAAACACTCGGCGACCACGGCCACCACATTTTGCGATCGCTTTTTTGAATGAAGTGGCTTTACACGCTAAGAAAGATACCTCGCTGGCACTTGCTGGCAAGATAATCACTCGATACACTGCTGCTATTTCCATTTCTTTTTTGCCTCTTTAGGTCTAAGCTGATCCTTCGGAGTTTTCTCCATTCATTTTGAAGATTTAGTGCTGTAGTGTAAACGACATCTCAGTTGTTTTTCATCGATGTAATTCTCCCATCCATTGCCATCACAATAAGATTAAAAATGAAAAAACAGGTAGAGTGGGCGCAACGGACTCCTCCAGCATATCGTTTTATTTATTTTATTTATTTATTTAAAGCATGCATTAAACATGCAACAATATATTGTACAATGTACACATCCCAAACAAAATAAACCTTGCAGAAAACGACAAGATCAAGGCGGATTGAAGGTGACATTTCTCCTGACGAAAGTTTTAAATGTATTTTTCAACAATTGAAGGTTGTCACTTTTGGCTAGCAACGAGTTCAACACATTCATACATCTGTATGTAATGAAACATGATCTAATCCGTGTTCTGGCAACCGAAACGTACAGTTGTTTCTCCTCTCCTACTTCTTGACAATGGATGACCAAAAAATGTTATTGGAATGTTACTTTCCCTGCGAGAATTTCGTAAATCACTAAGAGGTCAGCTAGTTTCCTTCTTTTATAAAGTGATGAGAGACCAAGAATTTTAGATCTTGATTGCAGTTTTAAGCGATTGGTAAACATTTTTGAATGCATTACAGAATACAGCAACTTTACAAAAAAAATTAAAAATTATGTCTGCGGTGGGGAACGAATTTGATATACAGGTAAAGGTAGAGCATAGGCCTTCGGGTTTCTAAGGAGTGAAATCTATAATTTGTTTACACCTGGACACCTTAGCAGAATGTGTGATCTTGTCATGGCTTATGAGAGGAGGCTGACTTCAATTTCCTCGCATTTGGCGCCTTTTACAGTCACGCCGACGCGCGGCGCGGCGTGATGGTCGACATAGCAATCGATTATTCGCGCCGCCTGGCGGCGCCGCATCGCTTTCATACTCCGCCGCCCCAAAACACCACATTTGACGGAATTTGGGGTTACGGTATTCGGCGAATCGCTCCGCGGGAGGGAAGGGCGCGGAGCGGCGCGATCAGCTGCGGCAGACTCGGTGTGGAGTGGGGGATTTCACACCGGGGTGATCCATTTCGCTTTGGCCTTTTTGTCTAGGTTCCCAATCAACAGAACAAAAAGAGTGTAGCAAAATAGTCTCACTATTGTACTTTCAGGGCTCCAGAGATAAAAGGGTAGAGGGTAGGGGGAGGGGGAGGAGGTCAGCGAAACTTCGCCCAGGGGGGGGGGGGGGTATTTAGGGTGTTGATCACGATCTCAGATTCGTTTCTGAAGCTGGTTATGGTAGGTGCCGGTGACCAAGGCTGTCAAAGTCATAATCACCGATTTCGCCCAAACTTCGCCTATGGGGGCTATTCGGGATTCTGGGTGCTGGTGACGAATCTAACATCCCTTTTTCTTACAGTTGTATATTACATTTCACATTGCATCGATCTAATTTTGTAATAAATTCTAAGTGTAGATCTGAAATGTTTCAAATAATTTTCTTCAAGTTTTCAGTGGATGTTGCTGAGCTTACGGGAGTGAGGCAATCCGCCTAGGACTAGAATTTTGATAGGAATAAGACACAGGTATAAAGGTATAGGTTTACTTGCATAGGCGTGGAAGGTGAGAATTGGAAAAAGTCAACACGACGGTTGCCGCTAACCCTACTTTGGAGCCATGATGAAGAACGAAGCAGACCTTTTCGCTGACTGCTCTCTGCTCTGTGGCTGTTTACGAGCGATAAATTTGCAGTGTCTGTGAGATCTCCGCTTCTCCCTCTGCATTCGAACAGGCATCGTTCTCTTTTTTACTAGATGGTCGTATGATACACTTGTGACGTTTATGGGAACTGCTGATCCAGCTCCTCTTGCCAAACCCTGCCAAGATGCTTGACGTAGCTTTCATACACAAGTCGAATCTGTAGTTATGCACACTTTAGTCTTTCTTTTGTGTAGGGGCCAAAAAATAATAATGGGCAGCATTAATCGGTGAGTCGCTTTTGGGATGGGCCATGCATTCTAGTTCTATGGGATGTCGCGGAGGGAATTTGAAAGCATAATTGGACTATACAGGGTGCACCATAAATATGGTCACTTTTTCGCGCGTCATTTTTTGTATTTGTTTGTGAACGTTTTTACGTTTCCATTGTTTCTTCGGATTCTACGTGTCATCTTAACCGTATATAGTGTTTTTTGCATCTCCACACTGCTTCTATCAGAAATGGTAAAGCCTTGTTGTCAAAAAGGCGCAATCTTGGATCCGAGAAGGGCAGGACGTTCTGTTCCCAACATCGCTCGTCTGCTGAAGCTGCACAAGATGATAGTCTATCGCTGTGTCGAACGTAACTCTCTCGTTGATCGTTCCCGATCTGGCTGCCCGGTATCCGTAGCTACGAGCAGTCTTTGGAAAATCGTGAAAGAACAATTCAAGTGGGAGCCAGGCCGCAGCATGAGAAAGGTGGCATCCGAGCTCAACGTATCGGCTACGACGATGAGGCAAGTTGTTAGGAATGAACATGGACTATACCCCTACAAGTTCCGTCAACTGCACGGAAAAACGCCTGCACAGGTGGAAGGAAAGAACGTCCAAGACTCCTCGAGCGGCACGACCACTGCACGACGCTCTTCACTGATAAGAAACTTTTCTCGTTGAGCAG
>CANDYH010000813.1:0-15333 GCA_947396885.1 Heligmosomoides polygyrus polygyrus | reverse complement strand
CACAACTATAAGAAAACATTGTTCTTCGCAGGAGTCGAACCTGTATCCCACGGTTCAAAGCAGGACCGCACTCGGTTTTTTTGTCGTCTCCACATCTTCTTGTACCTTTTTTGTTTCATTTTTGACATTTTTTCATTTTAGATTGTTTTTTGTTAACTTTTTACTTACAACTTTGGTCCCTTGTTTCCATTCTTCCTTTTGGTTTTTGAAGGGCCTCTTCCTCTTGTATTGAGGTTTGATCAGTTTCTACATTGCCCACATCGCCTCGTAATTCGGTTCCACATTTCGAAGCAATTTTTTGTTGTTTCTGTTACTCTAAAGCTCTAAAGGGTGAGTGCACCTTGATGGAGCCAACGTTTCAACATCAACGTCGATAAGTTAAGTGATTGGGCGTATCGTAGCGCAGTTGGAGTAGGCGCCGCCTGTCGCATGTACCCGCTTTCAGGCTCTTGGTTCACGTTTCTCGTCCAGGCCAACCATCCTTCCATCTCTCTGTGGTCGGTGAATTGGTACCCGAGACTCATTTTATAGGCCAACTATTCATTCAAATTGCCTCCTCGACATCACATAAAAGTAGAATGCGGTGCCTCCGGCAGTGAGATTGGCTAAGGCCAACTTTTACCATTACATTTGTTAAGCCATATATACAATGCAGCAGCCAGCAGATGAATGGCTCGGTGCTCTATCCTCCTCCAAATAAGACTGGTGTCAATTCACCGACCAGAATGGATTGCATGCGAAAAAAATTGTTAGTGCTCGATGTTGTAGGCGCCGAGCATTCGATTTCATGGATTTCGTGGAGACAATTTGAACGTGTATTTGGGCGATACAGTAGCTTAATGTCCAGCCACTAAACAGGTGGCTGACATTAAGCTACTGTATGCCACTAACCTTATCCTTCCCCATGGAAGTCTGGTAGCATTTCACCAACCGGAATGGATAGAAGGCTTGGTTGTCCTGGGAGGGAAAGCCGAACCAGGAGCCTGGATGCAGGACGCAGTCGGAGGCACGTCCTTCGACTGCGCTACCCTGCAATGGCTGACTTCGTTGTCCCAAAGACCGTCGATCTATGCATAATCTTCACGTTCTTCATTACGAGCATCTGGTACGGCGTCGATTGTGTTTATGAGAGCCGCTAAACCCCCAGAACAGGGAGTGGATCTCCTAAATCAAGCTGTTGCATTAGTCCGTGGCCAAGTCGAAATTAGTCGACCAGTTTCGGCTCGTATTTCACCGTCGTTTCGTACGTTGCTGTACATGCATCAAAACGACGACATCGGTCACTGGCTGGCGCTCCAGCTGTCCATCATTCCGATCGCTTCTTTGTGTAGCAGCGGTGTCCTGATGTATTGGGATTCAAATCCGTTTCGTCGGATTCGACAGCACCGCTAATGTCGGAACGGGGTATGTTCCATTGGCGAGATGTAGACTCGACAGATCAGTAGGAGCAATGACGTAGAAGTGAGGAAGGGATGGCTATTTCAAGAACGTCTTCTCCATGTCGCAGATATGGACAGCACTGTGAAGTAGGTGCGAGCCATCCAAGCACAACCAATCAGGGATCAAGGATTATATCGAACACGTGCCAGCCAATGGAGCACCGAACGTACTCGTCGTCCTCTCTGACTGGCTCTCCTATTAAATGCATTCTGACTGGCTGGCGCTCTCATATCTCCCAATGCTGCCTACATTCGCGACTAGGACTGAAATTCTTCTATGTCGATAAATATGTATTTGATTTAATTATTTGATTTAATTATTTATTTATTCAACGCGCATGATATTGCCTCGACGCCAAGCACAGGAAACAATCATTAGAAAAGAGCGACAATAATGTAGGCAAATTATTAGCCTAGGAGAATGCTCTGGAACAGATAGCGATATCATGAGAAGCATTGGAATTAGTTAATCTCTTTGTGGGACGCGCCACGCATTCTGGTTATACGAGTTCTTCTGGAGGCGCAGTCTGCGGTGGACAGATGATAACAAAGTCAGTGATTCGCCTCTCCTATGTAGAAGCAGTTCAGTGTGCATGGAGTGATAAAAGATTTCGTTCGCCTGGGCGGGACCTGAACCTCGCATCAATTCGGAGTACACGGCCCAAACAGCTTCTCCTTTAACAGCGTCGCAAGTTTATGTGGATAGATTTGCCTACCCGAATTAAAATTTGTCTAATTGGGAAACTGTGAAGGCTGGAATACTAACCTGTCTTCTTCCATGTGGTCTAGAGAATAAAATCCTGATGGATTATGTACGCCGTCATGCTGTCCAATTGGCAGAAGTGTGAGAGAGCTCAACGCTCTGCTTTCTGTCTCTGTGTTTTGGAGAAAGCAGCTGTTTTGCTTTTCCCATATAAGTCCACCGTCGGCTCTTCGATCTCACGAACATGGAAGACTGTATGTACTAGCACTGTCATAGAATATTCATACAGAGGAAGGCTAGTGGCCCTAAATGACCTTTAGTTTATTTATTTATTTGTTTGCGTACGCTGTATAAGACAGACATCAGATAAAACAAACGACAACATCATGGGGCATAAACTTACAATTGCTCTACGATACAATTACGCTGGGAGAATAGACGTTGCTGCTGCGAGGCGTTTGAAGGAGGCTACGGAATCAAGGATGGGAGCAGTTTTAAGGAGGTGAGGATAGGCAAGTCCAGCTCTAACAGTGAAGAATCTGACTGTTGTTTTAGGTCTGGGGAAAAACAATTGCCATTGCCCACCCTTGGCTATAGGAGGGCGAAGAGAGTGAAATTGTGAGACATTAAGTGCGGATTGCTCATCGATAAGTTTTCGAACCATTCGAGCGTCAAATAGTTTACGTCTCGACTCAAAAGTTGGAAGTCCTAAGTACTTGCTCCTTACCTCGGCGCTAGGAATTTCTGATGAGGAAACCTCCCCGTCGAATGGTGAAGTTGTTTTGAAGCCTTTCAAGTAATGCAGTATCCCTTTTCCTGTGCGGTGCAAATACAACAGCACCACATTCAACAATCGGGCGAACGTAAGTTCTTTATGCCATAAAAAGCACTTTGCTATCCTTTGTGGTAAGAGCTTTGAATATATTGTACGTACGAGCGAGAGCTGTTCTGTACAATTTCTTATAATGATGAAGAAAGCCGAGCGAGTCTTGGCACCTGAACCCAAGGTCTTTGGTTTCGTTAAATTTAATTTCACATACGTAGTTCTTACTAGAAGTCAGAGAATTCCCACCCGCATGTATAATGTTATGTGCTGTGAAAGCGGCAACTGCCAATCTTCGGACCATTTGACCAAGCTATCATTTCCTGCTTGCAGGATACTGGAATCCTGATTAATACTCACTTCCAAATAGATTTTCAAGTCATCGGCAAACTGTTTAGCCGTAATGCCCGTGTTTTTCAATGAGAGCGCGTGTAGCGCAGTCGGAGGAGGCGCCGACTGTCGCCTGCCACCGATACCAGGTTCCTGGTTCAGATTTCCCGCCGGGCCAACGAAGCCTTCCATCCCTCCGGGGTCGCTAATTGGTACCAGACTTGTCTGGGAAGATTAAAGCGCTGACCTGTTCATCGGCTAGTCATCGCAATTTATGGCATGGTCAAATACGCATTCAAAACGCCTCCACGACATCCCGTAGAAATAGAATGCATGGCGCATCCTAAAAAGGGATTAAGTAACGCCGTCCTTTATCCTTTAATGCCCGTGTTTTTCAAACTGTCGCCCGGATCCGCGGTGAATGATTTGAAAAGTATTGGCGAAAGGACTCCTCCCTGAAGAGACCTTTTGCCAATACTTTTCACGTATATTCTTTTTTAAAGGCTTTTGCTAAATACCAAATGCTGGACTACTCTTCGGCAAGGTAAACACTAGTCCTTATTAGGTGTTGAAAGACCTTTCGGGGAACACTTCTTGCTGTTTTAAAATCGTGTCGTAATCCTTGCTTTTTCTTCTTTTTTCCCGTTGCTGTTTTTTTAGGAGTTTGCTCCTTAGTTTTCAGTTTCATTAGTGGTTTGCCATTTGTTGTTATGCTTTCTAACTATAAATGACCTTGAATACATCCTAAAAAGTAGAGTTGATACGGACTTGAATGGTCCTGCCAGCGAGGAAATATTTCAGCCAGTCATCATTTTTTTGTTGATGAAATCCAAGCTTGTCCAGTTTATACAAAGCTTATTCGTGTGTAAGTCTATCAAATGCTTTGGCAAAGTCCAAGTATATTACAGTATATTACATCCACACCTTTTTTGTTGTCCAAAGAAATGGTCCAGTCATTCTTTTTTTTTTCATACGCCTCGCATCAATATCTATTCTCTCAGCATAGTTGTATCGTGGGGCATTTATAAGTTCATTTTCCATGATGTTGTTGTCGTTTTATCTGATGTCTGTCTCATACAGCGTATGCAAATAAATAAATAAATAAAATGGAGTTCATTAGGGCACTAGCCCTCCTAGTTCTACACCTCGTTGGCCCAAACGAGAGCTACATTGGCAAGAATAGACTGGTGCCATCTCTGTACATCAGAGGGAGTTGGATAATTCCTTACGCAGTCGGGCACTCTAAATACTCCTACCTGCATCGAACCACGCTATGGCCATTAGGCCTTCGCGTCAGACCATCAAGGTGCTGATTCCCAACCCAAAAGTGGGCGTCAGCGCGGTGTTAAGTCCACTGAGAGAGAGCGACTGAATCACTTAATCAGGCGCTCTGTGAGGACAAAGCCCAGCCAGCGCAAAGGTTCGTCTGCCGCTGTCATTCGCAAGGACGCTGCGTCGGCGATTTTGAAGGTTGACCGCTGTGATCGGCTTCGCTCCGATTTTCATGTCAGGGCACATGCTGGCGCCTGGACGACGTCCGTCGAACAAGGGCGCTCGGATGTGGAGTGGCTGAAGAAGTTTCGAGACTGTTTGTTTAGTTGCTTCGCAGACTGATATATCACCGTAGGACAGCGGGAATCTGCAGTATATTGGAGCGCTTTTAATATCAAACTGAAACCTTCCACAATAGATAGAGTGGAGTAGATTAATTCACTGCGCAAAGGAGCTTTACCATAGCACGATTCTCACTGATTTTTTAGAACTTAGTGAACGCCAGTAAGTGAACTCACTGTCCGACGTTTTAACAGAATTTTATTTTAAAGGAAGAATAATAGTCCATGTTAATGGCTTTATGCAGATAGAAGTTTCACTGTCAATCAAAGAAAATCGCGGCGTCCAGGACGCGTGCTTGGCGCGATCCCTTTTTCCCCTAAGAAATGGTTCTTTCTTCACACTAGAACAGACTTTAAATTGTTTTTCTCATGAAGAATAAAATTTTATAATCCGTCAGCCGTGATTGAGTGCCGTGATTCACCGTGGCGTTCCAACGCGCATTTAGTTTTTGGGACAGATGAATTTCAAATTTTCTCGGAAAGTGATGCTACATTTCCAATTTCAAAAAACACTAGCTGTCTCGTAGTGTTCATAGTTCAGCCGGGAAGGTTGCTTAGAAAGTGTTCCGTTTGTTTTGAGAAATGGGTACATGTCGCGAATGCGCACTGCAGGGGTGCGGGAGCGGTCAGAAGAGCAGCGACCGCAATCGCGCACGGTGACACCGCTAGTGGGATCAACCGCATAGACATAGAGGAGCCGGGTTCGATCGGTGCCATGATTGGCTGCTGTGCTTACGGTTGGAGCAACGGCGCGTTCCGCATTCCCTGCTGAGCCCCTTCGTGACATGTACCAAGAGATGTTCAATTTCATTCGAACTTTCTTCGATTTGACTTGTAAATAGTATATATCTGCTTAAGAGCATTGCACACGCATTGACCAAAAGCGACTATAGTACACTTTTATCAGGAAGAAGGCACCATTTGTAGAATAGTATACAGCGACAGAATGAAAAAGTTACAGCTCGAAATACGAAGTAAACGCAAGGGACTAAATGGAGCCGGAAAAAGGTTGCCGAACGAATCTAAGTAATGTGAAATTTCCCTTCTTTTCGCTTGTTTTGGCGTACCTTAGCAGTAACGCGTGGTCATACAATTTTTGGATCATCCCATACAAAATCGTTGGCTGCCTGTCTGTCTCGAGTGGCAATTATACGCTAAACAAAAGCATCGACCTGAGGGTTCAGATCCTACTGGAACCTTGCTCAACCATAGATTATGTTTATGTTTATGTTTATTTAAGCCAACAACAAACAACAAAGTTGACAAGCGAAACACGTAGCAAAACAATGGTTGGCTGTACAACAAGAAATGAGGGAATGATATGAAGGCACATGTTATATAAGAATCAAATCAGTTAGCTGAGAAAAGCCCAAAATTTAAATTCATTCCATGTTTAGTCATTGATTCCCTAGAAGTCATTTCCATGCAAAATAATGAGAAGATATCTTTCTTCCTCATACTTAGGTTAACTACAATTAGACTGCGTGCGAAGGTACTGTTGGAGAGCAAGAAAGAGCGGTGTGCAGAAACCAGCCAAGTATAGCGTGGTATGTATGAAATTCGTAAACTTCGTACCCCTCTCGAGCAACATTCTTGGCACGTCACACCTAAGCGTAAGGATATAGCCTTTCGAACTTAGGCGAGCGGCTCCAAGACAACCGAAACGTGGAATCACGAAAAGAAGAGAGTTGCTGGTGGGTCTCAGAAGGCATGCTGTACTGGGAGTTGCTGGATAGCGAGGGTTAGGCAGGGAAGTACTGCCCCATCCACCATACTCTACAGACCTCGCTCCTTCTGACCACCACCTGTTCAGAGCTCTGAAGCAGTATCTTCGAAATAGAGAGTTCGACGATCGATGTCAATTGGAAATTGAGGTTTCTGAATTCTTTTTCCCACAGCCCTCGGAATTCTGGCGGAAAGGAATTGAAAGACTGCCTGGAAGATAGGGCGGGATGTTATACTTGGTTGGGGAATATATCGTGGACTGAGTTTTTGTATATTGTATTATGTTGTATTGTATTGTAATATATAGTATATGACACGATAAGATATGAAAATGCGACAGATATTAGGAAAGGATAAACAGCAGTACGGGATCTTTGTGAAGTTTACTAATTCAATTATCGGTTCAAGAGTCAAACCTGCCAAGAGGGGCTATGAAAGGGCGTCGTCTCGATCATGCCCTTCAAAGAGAGAACCTAATGAGCCTAGTGCTCTCTTATCATTCCATGGAATCCATTCCATCACCGTGGTCGTCCGGAACTCATAAAAACGCATGCCATGGTCCGCACATCTGATTTTCGGCGACATGCCACCACATTTTCCCCGCATTGTAAAATAGTGGAAAAAGTGCAAGGAATGATGACGGATGGAACTAGATGGTAGCCAAAAGATTCAGAACGCGTCCGGAGTTTTTCTTCTTTTAAGGGATGGTACTATTTGAGACGTTTTAAGCTGTTCTGCATACTTCTAGTCCATTCTTTGCTGGGTCCGTTTTTGAATCACTTCACGGAAGACGTTCAATTTTATTTCAAGATATTAGGCTAGAATAGAAGAGTGCCCATTTTGACTTGAATAGTGTCTAATTCGACGTGAGAATGGTGTGTAGGCCGAATACGTATTCAAAATACCCTCTCGATATCTTGAAGATGTAGATGTGTGGTTGATCCCAGAGGGATTGACTAACGACGAATTTCATCCTTTTGCCCTCGATTGCTAGCTAAATTCTATCAGCATGATGTTTCAGTGTGTCGATAGTCGGTCGCCGGGGCGACAGTTCGTCGGTTCTGAAAGAGGAAGCGCTCACCATGGATCCACGGGCACCGCAGTTCAATACGCAGGACATGGACATTACGATGCACAACGTCACGCTTCGAGCCGTGAAGAACGAGCGGTTTCTCCAGGTTGGAACCGGTTTTTGCTTCGTTGAGGTTTCGCTATTCCGTCTTAGCGTTCCAGTCATACTTTTCACTTGATTAGCATTCTTTATGCGCCTGCGTTCATTGGCTGTGGCTTTGGCAGGGTGTGAGGTCTCAACATGTAGAGTCCTCACAGCGCTATGCATCGGCGAAGCAAGTTAAGGTCATGTTTTGGTGGGAGAATAATTACCAGTAGTGTTCTTTTCAAGTCAGCGTTCATACAGAAGTCCACTGTTACCGAAATGACGATCCGCTGACAGCGAGCAACATGGTCAGATGTTCAGAAGGACTAAACACATAAATAAATGAGTGGAAGGAAAGTTAAGTCATAAGTCTCTCAGTCGTTATTATTCGCGGCTCTAAAATGCTACCACATACATGGTCGAGTTGTCCCATCGTCTCCAGGTCGCTTTACTCCATCGTTCATGATAGTTAGAAGGAAGTGTTACTAACGATGTTGTGCCAAATCTTAAATATCGCTCCCATTAAACATGCCCGGAAAAGGCGGCATTTCTTGCATGGTTTAAGGTTCGCGTCTCTCCAAGGGAACCAAGGTTCCTTCCCTTCGAGTTTGGTGAGTTTATGACGGACGTGTCTGGGAAGGATCAAACGCTGCTGAATTATCAGCTGGTTAGCAACTGCAAGCCATTCTATAGGCCAAATTCGGGTTCAGATTGCTACACGACATCCCAGAGAATCAGAATGCATGGCGGTTTCCGCCCAAGGTGAATTTGTACCAGATTTGTCTGGAAAAGGACGCAGCACTGGCTTGCCTTTCCGTTTGCAACCATAAGGGGAATATGTAGGCTATAAAAAGGATACGGGATAAAGAGCGGCGTGAATAGATTCTTTTTGGGATGCGTTACGCATTGTACTTCTATGGCATGTTAGAACGCGCAATTGGCCACGGAAGAACTTGCGGTGGCCAGTCGATGAACAAATCTGTGCCTTATCCTTGCCAGACAAGTCTGGCACCAATTTCTCAACCTGAAAGGATGGAAGGCTTGGTGAGCCTGGGAGGGAAGCCCGAACCAAGTGCCCGGAATAGCATGCACGTGACAGCCAACGCCCTCCCCGACTACGCTGCCAAAATCCCTTCTGCGGGATAGTGTGGAGGTAATATGAATGCGTATATGGTCTATGGAATGACTTCGCCTCAGCACGTGGTCTTTCTTTTCGAGGTTTTCGCTGAAGGGGAGCTCCGGGGATATAAGATCGTCTTGACGGCGCCCTCCCCGGCTGCGCTGCCAGAATCCTCTTCACTTGACGACGACGTCGTTGTAGAATGGTGAAATCCTGGTCGTGAATCCACTGCACAGCTTTCGAAGGACTCTGATGTACTGAGTAGGAACACCCTGAGTGAGCAGGGCTTCGAGGACCGCTTCAGTCTCGACGGAGTCGAATATCTTCTTCAGGTCGATGGACGTAAGGGGCAACTTCAGCTTGTACTCTCGCGATACTCGAATGAGCTTCGTAATGGTGTGTATGAGGGGTGTGCGTATAACGATAAACGATTTACCTAGTTTACCGGAATTTTTTGTTAAAAGATTTTAATGAAATTCAACGACGAAAATCTTCCTCAATGTGCATTAGTGATATTTTATGCATATTTTTGAAATTTTACTTCTTCTCCCAGTGAATGCATTTTGTACGAATCTTTTGGACGAGTTTTCGCAGTATCGTTGCGATACCGAGGAACCCCTCTAAAAACCCTTACTTGAATCGGTGGAAATAGGCATCGTCTTCAGGTTGGCATTTTTTTGCTCATTGACGAATTTGTTCGCGTGCACCCCTCCCCCACTTTTCTCTGCTGTAGTTTTGCGCTTTTGGACTTCCTAGGCCGTTTCCCGTGTTTGACTACTACGTATTAGTTCTCCATATTTACCAACTATTCAGATTTTTTCACAATTTTTCGTGATATTTACTCAATAAGAGGGGTGAAAAAAGTATAGAAAACGGGAAGAAAACGCTACGAAACACAGACAAAAAAACAAGGATAAGAAAAGAAACAAGCTAAGGAAAAGACTCCTTCCCGTTTCTCCGTGAGTTTTCCTGAAAGTAGGACGGGCTCTTCGTGCAGCACCAATTGATGATTGTAGGATTACGTTAAGGCAACGTTGCGCCTGTCTAACTGATAGCGCGTGGATGCTGCTACAGTAATTAGGACGAGAAATGCTCGAGAAACTGCACCTAAGAATTCGCTGTGGTTCAAATGAAAGGAAATGAAATGAAATATTGGTTTGGCTACTTCTGCAGCCCTAAGAGCAGCCTAAGAATGATGACACTTTGACCTTAGAAAAGCCTTTTTTGTTTGAAAAGAGCTGATGATTTTCCAGGACGTGTTTCTGGTCGAATACCGGCAGCTGGAGCCTGACCAGCGCTACCCTCTTCTCGAGGTGCTCGACATCGCCGATCAGAAAAATCTTGAGATTTACCTAGGTAGATGCCACTGAACGGCTGAACTATTGCTCATTCACAGCGAAAAGCTGCTTTTGCAGGAAATCTCAATCCAGGCCGGGACTACTCGGTGCAAGTGGTTGCGGTGAAATCCGGTCTGAAGAGCAGACCTTGGTCGACAACGCTTTCCACAAGTCAGTGACGGATCACCCCTTTGCGTGTGTACTACCTTGGAGGTTAAATGTTTTTAGAACCGAGTGCTGTATCGAACCTTAGTGTAGCCGAGAATGGCAGCTGCCTGAGCGTCGACTGGGAAGTGCCGTTGAATAGTGGAGCCGACTCGTTCGTCGTTCGGTATCGGCAAATCGACGCCAAGTCGGACATTACGGTAGGTGGTCCCGACGCCCTGCAGAAGTTCGAGCGCTTACATTCGATATTTTGAGCTTATTTTAGTCGAATCTGCCCGGAGGTGACCACTCTGTCCATTTGTGCGAAGGCGTCATTCCCGGCGCTGTCTATACCGTTGGTGTAGCAGTGAAGAAGGGAAAGAGCCTCTCGGAAGAGAAGACGAAAGACTACACCGTACGACCGCTGATGCCGGCAGATTTTCAGGTAGGCTTTCATTTGTAAACGATGATTTGAAGCAATTCAGGGGCATTATTGTTCAGATCTTCCCCGATATCACAAAAGGCAAGTATCGACTGACGTTCGAGTTATCGCCGGCGTCTAACTACGATGGTTGTCATGCGTCGGTTGTCAGCGAGACACTCGAAACGGTCGAGGACGACGGTGAAGTGAGCGAGCACGAAGGCAATAAAAGGTGATCTTTAGCTGCATGGAGAAGAGGCAGGAGAGCAGGGCGATGGTCGGAGATTATCTGCCCTAGCTACTTCATTTACCTTCTTCCTCGATTTGACTTGGTTGAATGATCCAAATGAATCAACGAGCCAAGGATACTGAAAGCATGGCGCGATCTTGCAAGGAAAAGTGACAACGACAATCAGTGCGGTGGCGCTCACGGCAGCATTCACTGAGTGCAAGCGCTCGAGCGGACGCACTTTTATTACGACTATCGCGTCCGATGTCGGACCAAGTAGTATAGTGGTTAGTACTCCACGTTGTGGCCGTGGCGACACAGGTTCGATTCCTGTCTTGGGCAGCCGTTTTGCTCATCACTATAGTAGAGATGCGCTACAAATGGAAGGCGATTCTGCTCTATCCTAGTCGGGGGTGGGGGGCAAATAAATAAAACTGGTGTAATATAATGAATTGACTTCTCACGGGCCAAAGGATAAGGATAAGCATTATAAGGATGAATGGAATTGAAAGAAGCAGACAGAAGAAAAAAGTGAAATATACGGAGTTAGTACACATTCTGTAGCGACGCGAACCAAATTTATGCCAGATGGCTGTAGCGTAATTGATGTAGGGGTACAGTATTCGCTTTGGATTTCAGTCGACGCGCACGGAGTATTCCACGTCCTACTAAATATCAAATATGTAACCCTATAATCTAGAGATCGGACGCCGATTCAGAAAGTTAGGGTCTGTCATTTCTTTCAAACCCTGATTAAATGGTTTGTATTAGGGTGTCCCACACCGAATGTCGCATATATCGTGGCCTTCTTTTCACAGTTATTCACACCGGATATGAGCTCAATTAAAGTTAGTTTTTTGCGGCGCTTCATCCTTTATATTTCCTGTTTTTACTACATTATTCCCTCACGGGTTTCTAGAATTACAGCCTCTAGACTACAATGGGCCGGAAAATGATTGTACGCGCGTGCCCGCTCTACGAGTTCAAATTGAAGAAATCCGCTGCGGAATCGCATCGTTCGTTGGTAGCTGCACTTGGCGAAGACGTCTCTTCCAAGAGACAATGCGAGCCGCGGTTTCAAGGTTTTGCCGCCGGCGACGAACGTCTTGAAGACGAAGAGCACGGAAGACAGGCGCCTATTCTGGATAACGACCATTTACGGACTGCCGTTGGAGCTGATCCAGCAAAATCGACTAGGGAGCTTGCAGAGGAGTTTCGACGCTCCAAATCCCCTATCCAGAGGCACTTGCACGAAACCGGGAAGCCGACAGCTGAGTACCGTACCTGCTGTCCGAATCGAACAATTATCTTTCTTCTTCGTCGAGCCAAGAATTCTGGAATTCTCAAATCCATCATTACGTCTGACGAAAAATGGATTCACTACGATAACTCCACCAGGAAGAGACAGTGGCTAACACCTGGTGAGGAGGCTAAACCTGTTGTGAAACCGGCATTACGCGGAAATAAAGTAATGCTTTGTCTTTGGTAGAGTAGCAGAGGAGTCGTCCGTGTGGAAGTGCTGAAACCAGGCCAGACTGTCAACTTGGAGGTGTACTTGCAGTAGCTTACTCGAGTACAAGATGCGCTTCGCCGTCAAGAAGTTGACACTTCCTCTACCAGCTTGCTGCTTGATAATGCGAGGCCTCACATCGTGAGAGTTGTTCAGCAAAAAATCGAGGAACTTGGACCGTTTTGCCTCATCCGCCCTACAGCCCTGACATTGCCCCATCCGCTATCACATATTCAGCTCGACGAAGTACGTCTAATCTGGGAAAAGTTCGCCGAGCCAATTTTTGCCTGTGCATTGAAGAAAGGTTGTTGATAATTGTTGAGAATATCTTACCGAATGAAGTTTGGTTTTAATTGCCTTGTATGAATTTACCTTTCCGGTATGAAGCGACATTCTGTGTGGGACACCCTATTGCTAACAATAGGATTTTTGAAAAGCACACATGCTAGGACGACTCAGTGATGATTTACACTAGACCGTGGGTCAGATTCATCAATCGCTTACCGCCCTCCAACGGCGAAAATACCGCCAAATATCCCTTGATATGACATTCATCAGCATCAGGTTTGGCGGTATTTTCATCGTTAGAAGGCGGTAAGCGGTTGGTGAATGTGGCCTCCGATTTTCGAATAATTTAGATACCATATTTTGTTGATAAGTCTGATGTCCGATCCGATTCGGATATCTGATGCCAGAAGATAAATCAGCCATTTGGATCATACGAAGAAAATCTTTAAGGTTAAAGCAGCTTCTATCTGAATCACCCCATTGTTGGAGGAGGAGGAGCTTTTCAGAGACACAATTATTCGTATACTCCTTTCAATCGGCTTTGAAGAAATGGCGGATTCGAATTGTACGAATCGGCGTTAGATCTAGTGTCTACTACATACTTTGTTTTTCTTCAGTTTCAGATTTTAAAATGTGTCCTGATGATTAGGCGCTACTTCATACATTTAAAAGATCATATTAACAAAAGTAATGAAAAAAAAAACATAAAAAATCTAAAGATCAATAAATTTAGGTCAGACGAGTGCACATTGCTGACCATACAGTATCTGTCTGCAATTACGGAAAATGTGTGTTTTCTACATGCTAATCAGTTAATAGCCCTTTTTAAAAGCTAAAAATTTTACAGGATTATTATTTTGTAATTTTTTGAAGAATGCTTTTATTACAGACCCTATTTTCTCCTCTAGAAGGTGCTCCGTATATGTGAAGTCAACTTATTAAATGAATTTTAGTCATGTGTTCTCTCTCTCCGACTAATATAGATCCGGCGATTCTTTTGCTCTACATAAATATCTTCTACTATTTCTAACTTTTCGGCTTGACAATGGAAGGCATATTTTAGTTGTGAGCCCGCTCTTTCCGACGGAGTTTCTTCATTTTTTTTTTACTAAACTTGGTTTTATGGGAAAGTACTGATCAAAGGGTAGTCCTCTTTGGTGCTAGTCAATGTACCTCTTTCAGCATGCGCCACGCATTATATTCCTATTTGGTGTTGTGAGAGAGTTTGATTACGTATATGGCCTATGAAACCAATCTATGAACGTTTCTGGCCCTTCTAAAAAATTCTAACCCGAAACCTTAAACTATGGAATGATGAAAAGCGCTTACCGATCCTAAGGTTTTCCAGAATTTGTACTCGATTCAAGATCGGCCTCTCTTACCGACCTCACGCCGTATGCAACGATTTGCTTAAATGTCGGCCTTATTCATTACCTTTGTGGAATGCGCCACGCATTTAACATCTATGGGATATAGTGGAGGTGACTGGAATAAGTATGGCGTGCATGACATTGGGTGGCGAGTCAGTGGACAAGTTTATAGTTCTCCTGATTTAATCT
Organism: Heligmosomoides polygyrus polygyrus; assembly: GCA_947396885.1. Lineage (NCBI taxonomy): Eukaryota > Metazoa > Nematoda > Chromadorea > Rhabditida > Heligmosomidae > Heligmosomoides > Heligmosomoides polygyrus. Next base: position 936 of record CANDYH010000813.1, on the reverse strand, counting down.
ACCAGACAATATTGGTGTTAAGCCATCGACTCATATATAGACCACCATTTTCACGTCGAACTGGACACCTTTCAAATCAATTTGGAAGCATTAAAATCATACTCTTTGCAGCTAGCATAAGACTTTTGAAATCAAAGCGAACTCTTCCAAGTTGAAATGAGCTTCTTCTACGTTAAACTAAAGACTCTTCAAAAAGGTTAGAATAATTCTTAGTTCAAGAAAAAATTAAATATAACTTTCTTTGAAGTTTTAGTTTATTTATCTACTGAGTGGACGCATTGCTTGAAATTTTAACTACTCTTCACCTTTTCGAATCTGAAATCTACGAGTTGAAAGCTATAAATATCTAGGACACTATCTTCGTATACTAATCCAGTACATGTTTTTATTTAACGCTTTATTAATGTACATTTAAACACCATTTTGAAGATTTCCCCTCTTGGTATCGAATTCGAGCAGAGCTGCAGAATGGCCCCGTTCGACAATTGACGCTCGCATCTTTCGCATATCTTCTTGAAGCCGGAGGATTTCCTGAAGATGTTTTCTCCCCTTAAGAAAAGTTAAAATAAAAATAAAAAATTAAAACATAAACAATAAAAAATATTACTATAATTTTCAAAAACAACTTACCTCTCTCACATTCGCCGCACTCTCCATCTCTTCGATCTGACACGCTTCCAAGTCGCTTATGCTGCTCTCCAGGCGGAACTTCTCATTCGCCGCATGCTGCTTTGCCATCCTTATTTCCTTTTTTAGCGCACTTACTTCCATCCGTTTCGCGTGCAGTGCTCCGACCACGGTTCCGTTGCTAAAAGAACCATCACAAGTTTTTCTTGTGAAGTAGAATCATGTGGAAATCTATATGGAAAATTATTTAAATTATTATTATACTATTCATTCACATTTAAAAAAACGGCAAAACAACCGTGGACAAAG
>CANDYH010000812.1:0-27862 GCA_947396885.1 Heligmosomoides polygyrus polygyrus | reverse complement strand
TGGAGTGAAGAATATTGGTCATATGTGCCTCTTTCCTCTCAATGAGCTCATGAACATCTCATCCCCAACACTAAGGTCTTCCGTATAATGAAGGAGTGAGGCTTACCCTGTAGGACAGCACTATGCAGCGCTTGGGGCAAGGCCGATTAGCCATTGAGTACATGTTGACCCCCCACCCCTCTAATCAATTTGCATCTATAGCCATGTGCCATATGTTTCCCATGATCCAGGCATATCCATATACGCTTCGAAAGAACCCGGTGGATATCTGAAAACGGCCAGGACTCAATTTCTGGCGTTAAGCACAGAAAATAAGGGCCTGATGTCTGATACAAAAGCTACATCACGTACAGGCCTTCTCTATTAAAGGCAAATATGATAGACCAGCCCCTATCCCTGGTTAAGATGCTCGTAGCAGTGTCCGTATGGTAATACGGGATACCGTCGAAGCAGAATGCCTGGCGCATCGTCGGGATCATCACCGTAGTTCAAGTGCATATTTGCAAATCCGAGGACTCATGGATTTCTTTTAAAAGGCTAGTCAGTGTTTCACCATTCCTGGGCGCGTCTGGCACCAATTAACTCACTCCGGAGATGGTTTACTGCCACTAAGTGAAACGGATTCTCATGGACCCACGAGGACTCCGCTCCGTGGTGTAGAAATGCGCAAGTGCATGGAGAGATGGAGGCTCCGGCTGCGAGTGAGAGATTCGGTTGGCAGCGAGAGACGCCAGACGTCGTGCGAAACTCCGTTCGCGCGCGGACTGTGACGTCACGGGGCGAGTAGCCCGGAGACCGTTGAGCTAACGAAACAGGTGGTCCCGCAACGAACGCCTGGTTACTGTAGGACAACTGTTCCGACTCCGCCCCGGACAACTGGTCGCTACCTGTGGCAACGTAGACGCGAGTTAGGAAACCTCCCCTGGAGTTCCCTCCCTTGTCCAATTAGGAAGCACATGAGACGCGGATCTATAATCGGAACGAAGAGAGACTGCATTTACATTCGCTGTATGTAGCTACAGCACAACGCTTTTTATGAAAAGTATAGACTACGCTCGCTGCGGTCCCAATGAAAAAGACGCGGAAGCCACTCATTAGGATTACATGTGAACTAGTCCCCGAAAAGTCGTGCGCGAGCGGCGAGAGTCAGACGAGCAGAGTCTCCAGATTGGTTGTGCCTCATGACCTGCTGCAGTCGCTAGGTTTGAATTGTTGATATCCCTTCCTGCTGTTGCAGGAGCTGCGGGAAAACATGCTCTGGTTCAGAAGTTGAGCTCGAGTTATAAAACTAAACAACGTTCTAGTGCTCAATTTTATATGATGCTTCTTCAGGGAAAGCTGAAAATATTAGACACTATCGCAGTGAAACTGACTTTGTATACACTTCCTAACACTTGATGTGCAAGTTTTGATGCAGATCTAGATATCATTAGCCGCTGAAGTCAACCAACTGCGACGTCTTCTGCCGCTCTCGCCGGGCTATTCGCCGCGTCCGCGGCGGCCATTCGTACATAATGTCCGCAGCCGTCGGCCCGAGCATGATTACGGGACAGCTCTCGGCCCCGAGCATGCTGAGCCATCGCGGCGGGCAGATTCCAGACGGAAGAGTGCCGGCGCCTACGCCGACGCGTCGTTCCAACCAGGGGTGCATATTAACGGTTAACGATCTAACGAATTTATCGAATTAACGGCATTTTTTGTTAAAATCCGTCTTAACGACTTAACGCAAATTTTTAGAAATTTACAGGGATTTTAACGGACCTTTTTTCTCGGTAAGTTATCATTTTCCCTTAGTCTTCACTAGTATTGCAGGGCTCATCCTCTCAATTAGGACTATTTCTGAAAAACTATTGAACTCAGAAAAAATATTTTGACGTTTTTATGTTATTCTCATGCCTTCTATGGCGCATTTGAATGTTTGGAATTAGGTAATTTGAAGCTAGAAAAGTTCTTCGCTGTGCCGCCAAAGCGAATCCACAAAGACGCTGGTCAGCCCCCACGTAAGCCCTGGGTTATAATTGCGCCGTCACGCGGCGCGGCACCACGATCGCCATAGATAACGATTTTTAGCGCCGCTCGGTCGATATCTATCCCGACCATCGTGCCGCGCCGCGCAGCGGCGCGAGTATAAACTGGGGCTAAAGGCCCCACAGAGTTCTGCGGCAACGCCGCTCGCGATAGTTAAAGGCCCACAGAGTTCTGCGGCAGCGCCGCGGCCTATGCTTAACCATAGGGCAGCGGCGCTGCCGCAGAACTCTGTGGGGGCCTTAAGGCCTATCTGTCTCCACTTACCGCTTCCTATCCTAAAATACTCTTGCTCACCACCTGGAGCAGTAGAGACGGAGAGGTTTTCAGCCGCTGGACGTACTTCTTGAATGATTTGAGAAAAGTGCTAGTGAAGGGATTGAGAACGCCGTCACTCAATCTCTTTTGGGATGCGCCACGCATTCTACCTCTACGGGATATCCTGAAGACGATTTGAGTGCGTAATTGGCCATGTAGTAAATAATCTGTGGTGGTCAGCCGATGAAGAAGTGAGCGCTTTATCCTCCCCAGACAAGTCTGTTACCAATTCACTGACCGCAAGCAAATTCACCGAGGGGTGTTGGTTGGCCTGGCGGGAAATCCGAACCAGGAACCTGGTATAGGATATGCATGCAGGAGCCGGCACCCCCTCCAACTGCACTGCACGCGCCCTAGTAACAAAAATTTGGCAAGCCACTTTCCTGAGCGTTAATACGTCAACGACCGTGTCACACCGTTTCGGCCGTGTGGGACCGTGTGACACGATGTCGTGTCAGAGTTCCGACGATGTAAAAAAATCGATTGGTCTCGTGCACAGGGCACACGGAAATCGTACATTCGTCAACGTGTTAGCATTCTATTTTTAATAGTTCTTTCGGCACTTAGCGGGCTGGTTCCCGCATCGAGACTGTACACGCTCGTGTAGCAGTCACACAAAACGGTTTCGCAAAGAACCAGGAAAGGGGGAGGAACATCGGGTTCTGCCTAATCCTACATTTTAAGATACCTTGTCGATGCGGTCATCACCCACTAAGTACCGTTCTCTTGATTGATAATCCGGTACCCGGTGTTATTCCACACCATGAGGATAATTTGTTGCCGAAGGTTTAATTATTTTATGTCCACACCTTGTTGATAATGAATTGTTTAAATTACATTGCAGCGTTACACTCCATTCCTTAAAATTTAGTTTTTGATCTTTGAAGTTGGATGGAACATATAACGTTTTCCTTGATTTTTTTTCATTTAAAATAACAGTTCGGAGCTAATTGTATTTTTAACGAAATTTAACGATTTACCGGAAACTTAAAGAAAAATTTCCGTTAAAAAATTTCGTTAAAATAATTTAACGCACAAAACTTTGTGTGCACCCCTGGTTCCAACCGGTTCCGGTGGTGTTTGCTCCCTCACAGCAAAGGAGTAGAGATATAGCGATATATATCCTACCTCGAGATCGTCAGCTGTGCTATGAGTGGGCGTATAGGAAGACACTCTCAGACGGAGAGACCAGCACCTCTGTGTGCTGTGGATGCTGATCGCTTAAGGATCGAGAGCACGAGGTGTACAATCAGCCTCTGCCTTCCTGCAAAGTAAGAAGTGGACACTTCATAACGGATCCTGAAAATCCGGTTCGCCCCACTTCTGTGAGCCAAGAAGCACCCCTTGTTCTGTTATGCGCCGATCTGAGACGCTTCAGACAGTTCCTCCAGGCGGCTAGTCGCCCTCCTACTGCAAGAGACTGTAAGGATCACCTTGATAATTTAGGCGCCTTTTATACTCGCGCCGCCACGCGGCGCGGCGTGATGGTTGACGCAGCTATCAATTTCCCGCACCGCCCGGCGGCGCCGCATCGCTTTCATACTCCGCCGCCTCAAAACACCACATTTGACGGAATTTCGGGTTAAGGTATTCGGCGAATCGCGCCGCTGGAGGGAAGGGCGCGGCGCGGCGCGATCAGCTGCGGCAAACTCGGTGTGGAGTGGGAAATCTCACAACCGAGATGGCTCATTTTGCCCGAACTTCGCCTAGGGGGTTATTTGGTGTGCTGATCACGGATCTAGTACTCGTTTTGCGTATTACGCTGAAGTTTGGGCGAAATCGGCGACCATGACCTTAGTCACCCGTACCTTGCGTAACCTAGGAAGGCAATGGAGATCTGTAGACATTCCCGAGACAATCATAAACGGCGGATATCAGGATCGGCTCACCGTAACCGCAGTGCGGGTCGCGCCGAGACTTTTGCTGTCTGCGCCCTCCTAGCTTAGAGATCGCGCGTGGCCGTCCACGCTGCGACATCCGATCGATGTCCTGTGCGCCCGAGATGGCACCGTGGGCAAGTGGATCGTGGTGCAGTAGGTAGAGAGTTTGCTTCATGCGAGGGATGTCGGGGGTTCGATTCCCGTGCATCGCGGCGTTCTTGCATTTCAGCTGGGTATCTGAGATCTGCCACGGATCTCCCTCGATAGAGAGCCTTCGGGCTCACTTGTTAAGAAGGATCTCGGGCCGCTTGTCGCAGGGCCACGTGGCGCGTCCTCGAGTGGTGGATAGGGGAACGAAAACGCGAACCAAATGCGGCCGTGTACTGCCCAGAGACGCAGGTGGGATGCAGGGGATGGACTCCTTGCTCCTGCTGTGTCGGGTCGACGCGTTCCTTGTGCGTGGGAGCGGCATGTTCGTGCACAGTGTGCGCGGATGTGTCCGTGACTGTGCGGATCGTAACTGTGTCGGCTCGACCAAAAGCTTGCACTCCGTAGACTGGGAATACATCGTAAGGCGATTCGAGGCCGCCTCAAAAGTCTCGCCCCGTCCCTTCGGGAAGTCTGGCTGGCTGCCCGGAGTTCTTCGCCCGCACGACAGAGCCTGACTAGCAACCCGTGTTGTATGGAAGTCAAACACAGCAGCACTAAAGGGCCTCATTCCTCTGACCCCGAAAGAGCCCCCATTTCTGCAGCGATGGGAAGGACGACTACGGAGAGGCTGCTAAAATCTCAGGGCCTTACCAGACTGCGCAAATTGAGAAGGACTAGGTTAACAATCTGTACTTACAACGCCCGCACGCTCGCATCGGAAGCATCCTTCTAGGATCTGGTGATGCAAGCCAGGAAGATCAAATACGACCTCATCGGACTTATCGAGACGAGAAGACACCACCCCCTACACGCCGCCTACGACTCCGGAGAAGAACTGTTCCTCGGAACATGCGACAGCAGGGGAGTAGGCGGCGTTGGTGTCCCCGTCAACACGCACTTGGTCATGAACATCGATTGTACGAGTCTCTGACAACCCGAATCGGACGTTTGCGACTGTGGCTCCGTGCCAGCTTTGACTGTATTCGTCGCGTATGCCCCAACATCCGACTACGACGACGAAGAGGTCGAAGCCTTCTACGTGGAGCTGGAGAAGTTCTATAAGGAAGATCACACCTTCTACAAGGTGATCGTCGGCGACTTCAATGCCAAGATCGGACCGCGAAAGTCGCCGGAAGAACTTCATATCGGAACCCACGGTTTGGAGTGGAACGAGCAAGGTGAAAGGCTGTCTGAGTTTATCATGTCGACCAAGACCATTCATAGAAACTCACACTTCCAGAAGCCTCCTTCCCTACGATGGACCTGGGAATCCCCCGGTGGCCAATTCCACAACGAGATCGACCACATCATCTTCAATCGCAAGTATTGCCTGACCGACGTCTCCGTTGTCCCCAAGTTCTACACGGGATCGGACCACCGCCTCCTTCGCGCGAGGTTCCGCTTTTCGCGTCGAGGAGAGAAGGCCGCGAAGTTCAGGAAGAGGAATCCCAGAACGACCATCAACTGGGACCTCTACACCTCTCTTGTCGGCCTTTGGGAAGATGCCGTCATGGACAACGTCGATGAGGAATACGACCGCTTCGTGCACCATCTCCACGATAGTGCTAAGGGAGCCGAGAGCTTGAAGACCACCAAGAGACGCCTGTCTCCGGAAACTCTCGAGCTTATACGCCAGCGTGGAGCAACACGAGACTCAGGCAACTACCAGCTGACGTTCGAGCTTGCGAAGCTATGCAGAGCGGCGATAAAGGAAGATCTCAAGGAGAGAAGGACGGAAGTGATGGCTGAAGCAGCAGAGGCAGGGTTGAGCATCCGCAATGCCCGCCGAAACTTCGCCAACTTCAAGACTAAGATGACCGCTCTCCGACGTCCTGACGGAACCGTCACCTCTTCCAGAAGGACGATGGAGAAGGTCATCCACGACTTCTACTCCGATCTCTTCGATAGCCACGTCCACCTGCCCCCATGCCATCTTCCGCAGGATGGATACGTCGTTCCCTCTGTCCTCCCTTCCGAGATCCGACACGCCATCTCGTCGGTGAAGAAACGTACAGCACCCGGCCCTGACAGGATCAGACCCGAACACCTGAAGAACCTCCCGCCAGCGCTCATCAACACCCTGGCGCGGCTCTTCACACGATACCTGTCGGAGTGCAAGGTTCCATCTCAGTGGAAGACCAGCAAGACCGTCTTGCTGTACAAGAAGGGAGACGTGCACGACATTGGCAACTATCGCCCGATCTGCCTGCTGTCCGTAGTCTACAAGCTGTTCACTCGAGTCATCCCGAATAGGATCAGCAGAACGCTGGACGAAGGACAGCCACGCGAACAAGCAGGATTTCTGAGAGGATTCAGCACGATCGACCACATACACACCATTACGAAGCTCATCGAAGTGTCGCGAGAGTATAAGCTGCCGCTGTGCCTTACGTTCATCGACCTGAAGAAGGCATTCGACTCCGTCGAGACTGAAGTGGTCCTCGAAGCCCTGCTCACTCAGGGCGTTCCTACTCAGTACATCAGAGTCCTTCGAGAGCTGTACAGTGGATTCACGACCAAGATCTCTCCATTCTACAACGACGTCGTCATCGAAGGAAAAGGATAGGGGTTCGGCAAGGGGATACCATATCCCCGAAGCTCTTCAGCGCCACCCTCGAAAACCTCATGCGCGAACTAGAATGGGAAGACATGGGAGTGAAGGTCGACGGCCGGCAACTACATCATCTTCGCTTCGCTGACGACATCGTGCTCATAACACCGTGCATCACCCAGGCGGAGCGAATGCTGGCCGACTTCGATCGTGTATGTGGGAACGTTGGACTGCAGCTGAATCTTACGAAGACGATGTTCATGAGGAACGGACAAGTTTCTGATGCCCCATTCTCGCTCAACGGATCGAACATCTCTGAATGCTCCAGCTACGCATATCTGGGTCGTGAAGTCAATATGGCTAACGACCTAGCGCCGGAGCTGAGCAGGAGGAAACGAGCGGCTTGGGGAGCTTTCAAGAGCGTCGAAGAAGTCGCAAAGAAGACGAAGAACGTCCGACTCCGTGCCCACCTATTCGACTCTACCGTTTTTCCTGCCCTAATATACGCCTCAGAGACCTGGGCTATACGAAAGCAAGATGAACACGCGATCAGCGTTGCGCAGCGTGGAATCAAGAGGACGATGCTCGGAATGACACGACTCACGCAAGTGAGAGAAGGCCTCCGGAGTTCCGAGCTTCGCCGACGTTCGAAGATCAGAGACGCTGTCGCGTGGGCCAAGTTGTCGAAAATTAGGTGGGTTGGTCACGTAATGCGCTTCGCAGACACCCGCTGACGAGAGCCGTTACCGACTGGATTCCACGGGATGTCAAGAGAACACCGGGACGCCCACCAACGTGTTGGTCGGACTTCTTCGTGAAAGCCCTGAACGACCGATATGACGCTCTTCGTGTCCCTCGAGCGAGAAGGATCCATTGGACCACTCTGGCACGCGACAGGGACGAATGGAGACGCTGCTGGCGCCCGCTCGAGCAAATCGATGATCAACGGGACGACAGGTGATACAGGTGATCTGGGATCTGGGAGGTTTCGACGTCTACATTTTTTTTGCGCATTGTTTCAGCCGTATGCGCTTCGCCGCTCGAAGAGCGCAGCACCCAACCGCAGACTTCCTTTGAGTGACGAAAACAGTCTCCATATGAGCAGCTTGTATGGCACACACCCTGGAGTCCCTTCCCTAGCCTTGTTCTGCGATTGCACAATGGACGTCTCACTCGACGCCTAAGGTTACGGTGAGCCGTCCTGATAACCGCCGTTTATAATCCTGTACATTCCCGAAGTTTCCCTACAACGCTAAAGATGTCTAGTGCACAATGATCCCGGAATGGCCATATGAGAGAGAACTCTAAGTGATTCTCGACAATGAGTACCTTCCAACAGTTTCACTTTTGAACCCACACAAGTTGCAAAATAAAATGTCGTTTAGTGCCGTTTGCACCGCAGGTGATTCGAGTCAATCACTCACCATTTTCAATCGTATGTTGACGACTTCGATCTTAGCCTTATTGGAGGATTTGTCGCTCCCCACAGAACTCCTACCACTAACATTGGCATGATGCGCTCCGCTGATCAGCCAGACGAATCCTTTTTGTTCTGCTCCTCCATTGACTCATGGACAGCCTTTCCCGCCATCCGTCATGATGCACGGACCATAGTGAGCAGAAGCTCGTGGCCGCGCGTCGCTGACGCTCACCCTTTCTAAGGCCTATGGCATATATTATACTTCGGCGACGCGTCGCCCACGCTGCGACACGTCACCGACGGCCCGTCCCCGACGTCGCCGACGCTGACGTCACCAGCGACGTCGCCACACGGCAGTCTGCTTAAACATTGTTAAACTGCCGAATTTTCTCTTACTAACCAAATTTGGCTTTTAGAAGGATGGATAAGTGTGATCTCAAGCAGGTTTTTAAGAAGGTCTTGAGAAAGAGATGCGTGAAATGTCGAATGATAGAATCAGAGTCCTCTCCTTTTATCTTTCTTCTGCTCTCTGTTGATTGTTAACATAAAGCCACATGATTTCCAGGCGGCATAGCTGCTATAATTTGCCTATAGCAGGCTATCTGACCCACGACCTACAGGCATACCCTGAAGTCACTGCCCGCGATACGCCGCGGGGCATGCGCCATTGGCCAACAGCCTTTTCCGCCGCCCACTAGCTGCAATTATGCTTATTAACCTCCCCATTGTGGTGTCCGGATTCAGACGACGTGTCACAGATGTTGCGCAAAGGACGAACGGTTTGAAATGGCGTGTTACAGACGTCGCTCGACAGGCGTCCGGGTTCAGGAGTTGTGTCACCCATGTCGCGCAGTCGGTGTCTAGGTTCAGAAGAGGTGTCACCGATGTCGCGGAATGAATGCTTGGGTTAAGAAGGGGTCTCATCGATATCGTGCAAGGGGTGTCCCGGTTCAGAAGACATGTCACTGATGGGTGACCAGTGAAGGGGGATCAGTAATGGGGGACCAGCAAAGGAGGGCCCAGTAATGGGGGGGGGGGTAGTGGTGAAGGAGGGCCAATGAAGAGGGGACCAGCAAAGGGGACCACTGCAGGGAAAGGGTCCAGTACCAGTACTGGGGGGGGGGGGGGAGTGGAAAGAAGGAGGACCAGTGAAGAGGACACCACTAAAGGGGACCACTGCAGGGGGAGTGGAAAGAAGGAGGATCAGTGAAGAGGACATCACTAAAGGGGACCACTGCAGGGGAAGGGTCCAGTAATGGGGGAGGGGGAGTGGAAAGAAGGAGAACCAGTTAAGAGGGGACCACTAACAAGAGGGACCACTTTGGGGGGGGTCCGGTGAGGGGGACCGGTAACGGGGGAAGGGGGATCAGTAAAAGGGACCGGCAATGGGGAGATCAGCAAAGGTGGAACCAGTAACGGGGGAGTGGTGGAGAAGGCCCAATGAAGAGGGGACCAGTATAAGTGGGGGGGGGGGGGGAGAGAGAGAGAGAGAGAGAGAGAGAGAGAGAGAGAGAGAGAGAGAGAGAGACAGTAAAGGGATCAGTGAAGGTGAGACCACTGAAGGAGGGCGTCCAGTGAAGGGGACCAGTAAGGGCGGACCATGATGTTTTATCAGTATCGTCCAACGGGTATTTGGCTTCAGAAGATGTGCTGCTGACGTCGTTATACGTGCGTTGGGGCTCAGCATATGTATCACAGACGATATCAACATGCGTCCGGATTCAAAACACGTGACCCAGACGTCGTACAACGTGCGTCCAGATCCAGAAGTCGTTCCACAGATCGTACTTTGCACAGCATTCGTGAGAAGACTTTTTAAAGACTTCGTTCGACAAGTGTGCGCGTACTTGACTCTCACTACGCCTTTATTTATTTATTTATTTCACTCCGGCACAAGTGTAAGGGGTATTGACGGGGTTGAGAGTGAGGGTAAGGAGAATGGTTAAAGTTATCAGAGGAACATGATTGCTGTCGGACAGTTAACGGTATCGAGTGGTCTCCCGACACCCATTGGTTTCATTTATGTTTCCGCACATTAAGCACTTCTCACAGCCTGTTCCTCAGGACTTGGTAGAACAGCACTTCGGAGAATGAAATGAAAGTAAGAGGGCCCAAAGAAGGAAAGAGCACGGTTGGGGGTTCTATACTCGGGGTTTGGGGGCGAAGCCCCCAACCAGACGTTTGGCGGCCGCGAGGCCGCTGAACGTCTGGTATGGAATAAACACCATCTGTAAAGCATCCTCCTTATCCCTTCCGTGCAATAACAACGAAAACTTTGTTAGACTACCAATGAGGGCTTTAGATAAGCAATAGGACGAAGAAAATCTCAGCAGCCTTTGTTTACGTAAACCCTCCCCGAGAAATTCAGCTAGGTTCGATCTGCCTTAAGGCCCCCACACACTTCTGCGGCAACGCCGCTATGGTTAAGGATAGGGCAGGAACGCCGTCGACGGCGAGCTCTGCGTCCGTGCTGCCCTATGGTTAAGGATTGGGACGCGGCGTTGCCGCAGAAGTGTGTGGGGGCCTTTAGCGAGAATAGCCCTTGCAACAGTGGAGGGCCTGCCGACTCACGTGGCATGTACGCGGAGGTTTTCGGTAGACCACGAGGAGAGAGGACGGAGGCGTGGAGTGCGCGAGACGACACGACGAAAACCCGCGCTCCCCTCGGCACCCTGCCAGGCGGACCAGTTCACCGGCAACGGTGCGCAGGGGTGTGCGTAGGTGAATTCCGACATCTGGTAAATCGTAAACCGTAAACCGTAACATGGGAACGGAAGTGTCTCGCGGCTCATGTTTAAAGGTAATGTCTTTATGCACCGCTGCAAGTAGATATCTTCGTCTTTTGGGGCATATATACCATTTTCCCGTCAAATTGGACACTGTTCCAGCAAGGTGGACACTTTTAAAATCAAAATGGACATTTTGAAAATCAAACTGAACTCCCTTCTAGGCAAAGTTGGCGCTCTCGAAATTAAATTGAACATTTTCCAAATCAAAGCGATTGTCTTACAGATACTAGAAACACTCTAAAAAGGTCAGAAAAATGGACAATGACATTCCCCAGTGTTCTGGACAGAAATAAGCTTTGATGCTGAAAATGTTGCTTGAAGATGAAGAGCGATATGTTTTATGTGGAAATACAGTGTCCCAAAAATATTATCACTGTCTACTAGCACACTTTAAAAGACACAAAGGTGAAAGTCTTAAATACCATTGATGACAAGAGTCGCGCCTACACTGTGTAGTGTACGTGTAGTGTTGCGCTATGTACTTGATTGGCAGTGTAACCGCCATTTACATGAAGCTGAGCAGCAAATTTGGTTACCCGACGCTTGTCTGTAAAATTTAGAGGTTGAGCCATAACTAGTGTAAAACGATTCTGACGGATGGTTGCCTATGGTTGACGGGCAACTCGCCATATGGCATACGGCCGAGTTGCCGTCCCGCTCGGGGCCTATACCCGTCTTCCCCCGTTCGAGACATGCCGGCAAGTATTCCGGTTCGGGGCAAATGCCCAAACCGGGTTGCGGGGCCACTCGCCTCCGCGAGCGCGATTGGGCCTATTCATACTTCGCGACAGCAGCGACAAGAGCGCAGCGCGCGTGGCGTGCGCGCGGAAGTATGAACAGGCGACAAGAGCAACAAGAGCGACTGGGGCGTCGGGCGTAGTGTGGTGTACGTAATTGCACCATAAAGTCTACTTCGTGGCCTAAAATATCAAACGAATAGAGGTCTTCACGTTTAACATCAACTTCAATTGCATTAGTTTTTGGAAACTGAAACAGACACAAGCAAACAGTTATATTAGTAAAAAGTTTCCGGAAACTGAGACAAACACAAGCAAACAGACATATTTTTAGTCAAAAAAGTTGTTAGAAACTGAAACAGACAGACGTGGAGAAGAAGACAGCGTCCGCAAGATAGGCCTTAACTCCGATTTAATAGGAAAGCGGCCTAGAGGACGCCCGAAGCAGCGCTGGTTAGATACGTTACATACCAGGGGTGCACACAAAATTCGGTGCGTTAAATTTTTTTAACGAAAATTTTTAACGGAAAATTTTCGTTAAATTTCCGGTAAATCGTTAAATTTCGTTAACAAGTGCAATTAGCTGCAAACCATTATTTCAAGTGAAAAAATCATGGAAAACCTTATACGTTTCAACTTCAAGAGGTCAACAGCTAAAGTTCAAGGAATGGAGTGTAACACTGCAATAAAATAAACAATTCATCATCATCATACACAGAAAAATGAATAAGCATTCACCAACAAATTATCTGCAGGGTGTGGAATAAGAGAGGTGTGGAATTATCATGCAAGATGATCATCGACAAGGATAAGGATAAAGGATAAAGGACGGCGTTATTCAATCCCTTCTGGGATGCGCCAGCGCATTCTACTTCTACGGGATGTAGAATGCGCTGGCGCATCTCAGAAGGGATTGAGTAACGCCTTCCTTTATCCTTTATCACCGACAAGGCATCTTAAAATGTGCGATCAGGCAAGATCCGGAGTTCCCTTCTCTTAGTTGTTTGCGAAACCGTTTTGAGTGACTGCTATACGAGCATATACAGTCTCGATGCGGGCACCAGACCGTTAAGTGAGGAAGATTTAATAAAGATACAATTCAAAGTCTGTCAGTGGAATGGGAACACATTGTCGAACGTACGATTTTCGAGTGCCTGGTGTGAGGTGCCTATCCATTTTTTTGCAACGACGAGACCGTGACGCGACATCGTGTCACACGGTCGTTCACTGCCGAAAAGGTTTGATACGTCGTCAACCTGTTAACGTTCAGAAAAGTAGCTTTCCCAATTTTTGTTATTAGCGTTTTTTAAATCGTTTAAAATACGTGCAGTGGCCGAAATCATTCTCTCCATCAGAAGTGTTCCAGGTGGCGAGCAAAAGTGTTCTGGGATAAGCATTGCCAGGTGAGGATAGGCATATCTTATCAGGTTAGACCAGTATCTTTGTGGATTCGTTGACGTGCTTGGGAGCTCGGCGAAGCATTTTCTAGCTCCACAATGTATTAAAGAATAAGGATAAAGGGAGGCATTACTCAATCACTATCCGCGCCACGCATTCTACTTCTACGGGATGTCGTGGAGGCGATTTGAATGCGTGTTTGGTCATACAATGACTTGCGTTGGCCAGCCGACAAGAGACAAGTCTGGTACCAATTCACCGACCCCGGAGGATGGAAGGCTTGGTTGGCCTGGGCAGGAAATCCGAACCAGGAACCTGGTATCGGGGCACGCGACAGCGGGCACCTCCTCCGACGGCGCTACACGCGCCCCAAAATGCATTTTAAAAATTAAAAATTCGAAGCAAATTCATGAAAACATTATTCTTGCTGCTTTCAATAGTTTTTTAGGAACAGTTCTAATAGGGAAGATGAGACCTGCAACATTTGTAAAGACTAAGGGTAAATGTGACAAACTGACTGAGAAATGTTCGTTAAAAATTCCGTTAAAATTTAAAAATTTCCGTTAAGTCGTTTAGCCAGATTTTAGCGAAAAATGCCGTTAATTCGTTAAATTCGTCAAATCGTTAACCGTTAAATGTGCACTCGACGCTACACTTGTGAATACCCAACTAGGGTCTACATCTATAAATGTGTGGCATTATCCCATTATATCATAATAAGAACAAATAGGAATGAATGATAACACGTTTAGGTGAACAATATAAGATAAGCACCGTTGCATAGCATCCACTGGTATGATCTGACGATACCGCAAGTAGGTAAATAAGATAATGCACAAATACTACACTCTAGCCGCGGTACACCCTTTTAAGTCTGGCGGTTATCAACCTGAGCTGAGCAATATATGTCATGCTTCTATGCTCCTCCCCTAGAAATTCCCTATATAAACTGCTGTGAATTATTGTTTGTGTTGTGCTCTGATAGTTGTGAAGTAATAAATACTTATTACAATTCGCTACAGACGCATCCGTTGGTGAACCACCAAATTGGTGCATCAGCCGTGGATTCAAACCCACGCACAAGCCTCTGCGCTAGCTCTCCTCAGTGAGAGACAGAGGCTAAAAGGACTCCAATAAGCGTTCCTCGGGGAACCAGGAGAACTTTAGTAAAGCCTTCCTACCGCGTTCTCTCAGGAGAGCCCTGGAAGCATCCGAAACTTCCTTCCACCGCTAGGGAAAGAAGCTTTCAAAAGTTTTCCATTAAGCGTTCCTCAGGGGACCAGGAAAACTTAAAAGCCTTCCTACCGTGTTCTCTCAGGAGAGCCCTGGAAGCACCTGAAACTTCTTTCCATCGCTAGGGAAAGAAGAAATCAAAAAAGCACTCTATTAAGCGTTCCTCGGGGAACCAAGAGTTCTTTCAAAGCCTTCCTTTACCAGGAAGCAAAAAGTTTCTTTCCAACTCATTGAAAAGAGATTAAATCAGCAGTTCTTTCTGGTTAAACCTCAACAGAGGGGCCAATAGAAATCGCTAAAAAAGCTAGCTCATTGTGCAAATTCTCATCTGAGAGAGCCAGAAGAGCAAAGAAAAGACCGGCGTGGCAGGAAAAGAGTTCTAATTAGAGCCAAACGAAGTAAAATCTAAGGTGAAACTGTGAAACCTTGCAAAAATTCATAAGATGGCAGAAATACAGGTCTATAAGACAAAGATGACGAATGCTTGCGGATTGATCAAGAAAAGCGAGTCAGAAGTCAACCGTCTCGACCAACCGTTCGCGTTTCCGGAAGAAAGGAAGGAGTGCGAAGCGTACATTAGAGAGAAGACAGCACAGCTGAACCACCTAATGAGGGCGGTAATGAGCAACAAGCAGTACCACGACAACTGCTTAAAGGAAGCCATCGAAATTATTAATTCACGTCCCGATGAGAAAAAACGTGAAAAGCCCATGACGGATTTAAATGACCACTTGCAAGCTGAATCAAACGAGCTTGACATCACGGTCATGCGTTGGCAGAACAAAGTGGATTTCAAAAAGGATGAACTGTCTCAACAAGCCATCCTAATAGCCAGCTGTCAGGAAACCGGCAGCTGTGAACAGCCGGCTACTGGCAATAGTGGAAATAATTACGAATCAGCAGGTGAGGTAGCGCCTTCACAAGCACGCAATGTCGCGCTCAGGCGACCTCTTCTCGAGGTTCCAACCTTCTCAGGGGACTTCAGAGAGTTCAACGCCTTCTGGTCGGTATTCCAGGCACATATACACAATGATGCCAGTTTAACTGACCAAGAAAAGTTCCTGTTTTTGAAGCAGACTCTCAAAGGCGAAGCTGCAGCATCCATCACCTACGTACCCGTGATAGGGGACAAGTACTATGGGGCCGTCAACATCCTCAAGAAGCAGTACGACAGGTCAGCAAGTATAGCTGATATTCTCATAAACGAGATCGAAAAAATTCCGCGTGCTCACGATACACCCAGGAGTTGTCGTGACACCCTATCCGCCATTACCTCACGGATCATACACCTGGAACAAACAGGTGTATCACTCAATGCGGACCGAGTATGGCGCCGCATGATCCTCTCAAAATTTACGGAACACTTCTGTAGCACTGTGATAAGGAAAGAAACCGTTGCCGGTATATCCTTCGAAGTCAAAGATATTACGGAAGCCATTGACGAGATCATCACTCTCCAAGAAACAACGGAGCTCACAACGGCAACCTTATTCGGAACGTATCTCCACGATACTGACAACGAGCGATTTTCAAGACAAGACGAGTCACGACAGATCGAGCTGCGCTCGCATCGGAGGACATTGCCTCTATGCCTTTGTGGTGAAGTCCATCCGCCACAGTACTGCACTGCGTTCTCAACTCCTGAGGAACGCAGAAACGAAGTCAGCCAACGAAAGCTTTGCTGGAAATGCTTTAGGGAAGGGCACAACTCAAAATTCTGCAAAATCCTTGGTCCCTGTCCAAGATGTCGAGAGGACCACCATTCTTCTCTCTGCACCTCAAGCGCACCCGGAGCAGAAAACCGTTCATGCGGACAAAGGCATAGGCAAAACCAACCGCCAACAGTAGCCCATCAAGGAGCAGTAAAGGTTGTACTGCAGCCGAAAAACAGCCGCACCATGCGACACGAAAATGGCACTGAAAGATCAAACCGGTGTGGAGCAGCTCATTTCAACGTTTCACCTGGAAGCCTCATCGGTTCAAAACAACCGATTGTCAATCAGTGCGTGCTACAAATGGCCTCCGCATTGATATTCAACGAGTCAGAGGTGGACTACCAACCGGTAACTGTCCTGCTCGACTCTGGAGCTCAAAGAAGTTTTATGAAGAAGACACTTCAAGAAGAGCTGCAACTTCCAACTAAAGACTCAAATTCACTCACAACGACAGGAATGGGAGAGCTCCAAGAAACTTTCGAATCCACGGAAGTTCACATTACTCTGAAGAACATTCGCTCAGGCATGAAGCTAAAGCGAGTGCCAGTCTTCACCAAAGAAAATCTGACCGCGTCGTCAAGTACCGCAAAGCTATCATCAGCAGACAAGGCGTTCATCAGGAAGAAGAAGCTTTCTATTGCTCAGAGAAGTCTTGCTTCTACGACGTCCTCTCCAGACATAATAGTTGGACAGGATCTCCTTAATCAGATAATCCTTCACGATTGGTTCTCACGCCTACCATTTTCGGATATACCATATCCGGTGTAAGTGGCACAGACAGCTTTGCAATAAAAAGGCAAACAACTCAATGCAGTGTATTTCTCGCACCAGAAGCAAGAATATCTTCTAAAGGCAACTACATGGGCTCAGATCATCATTCAAGACCAAAGTATCAAAGAGCCAATAGTTCCAACATTACCACAAAGAATGGAGACCAAGCATCCGATTTGACCTTGACAGTGTTTCCAATTCAAAACTGCAGATTGTCACTGGAAATGGAAAAAATCTACTTGCGATTCAACGTCCACGCGAATTCGTGAAACAGAATAGTAAAAGGACGAAGAACCAAAACGACGATAAGGACACTACGAGTCCGAATATCCAGTTATCTCTCCAGTCTTCTTCCATAATTTGTGACACTAACGCGTTACCGAAAACCAGGAAGCGAACGAAGATTTCGATGACTGGTAATCTGGAACTCATCAGCTGCAGCTGCCCACATCTTACTGGAGCCGTCCGGTTAGAGCAGCTTCGCCGAGGTGATCATGTAAAAATGGCCACGTCACTATGCGCTAACAGAACCGATAGCACAGTCATTTGGATAGACGATCAACGAATACGAAGTTCCTCAAGGAGACGACGTGCCAGAAGGAAAACTACCAACTTCAAATGCTGCACCTCAAGTTCACACAAGGACGTCGGAAAGAGGGAGATTCAGTAAAATTTCTACCTAAATCGCATACATAATTGTAGCCCTCTATTGTTGAATTGTCTATCTGTCCTATCATGTTAATCAATTCCCTCTCGCTTCCTCGGTGCTATAATGTTCTTTTTTATCGCTACCGCTACTTGCCCCTCGCCCCAGTGTTGTGAATACCCAACTAGGGTCTACATCTATAAATGTGTGGCATTATTATATCATAATAAGAACAAATAGGAATGAATGATAACACGTTTAGGTGAACAATATAAGATAAGCACCGTTGCATAGCATCCACTGGTATGATCTGACGATACCGCAAGTAGGTAAATAAGATAATGCACAAATACTACACTCTAGCCGCGGTACACCCTTTTAAGTCTAGCGGTTATCAACCTGAGCTGAGCAATATATGTCATGCTTCTATGCTCCTCCCCCTAGAAATTCCCTATATAAACTGCTGTGAATTATTGTTTGTGTTGTGCTCTGATAGTTGTGAAGTAATAAATACTTATTACAATTCGCTACAGGCGCATCCGTTGGTGGACCACCCAAAACACTTACAACGGGGGGAGCCCGGTTTTCACACCGGAGAGGTCTCCGCCCGCTGAGTCCCCGCCTCCGCCCCCTTTTGCCCCCGCCCATTTGGACCAGTTGACGGCGCACACCGCCTGTATTAATTAGACGTCGCAAAGTGGAACATTTCCCTTCTCCGTGCAACTAATGCTGCCGCAAGACTAACGAGCTCTGCAGCTACTACTACGACTACTATCCTGCTATTATATTACCTCGACTACTAATGCAACGCCATTGTGAGCGTATGAAAAACGGTAAGCTAGAAAACGCTTTCTAAAAGTAACATATCCTGGTTGTGAAGGCTTTCATAATCGCTTCTCCATATCCACTGCATTCGTTTGCTATTTCACTGAGGATTCTGTGCATATTTGACTGCACAGATCTTTTTTGATAAGCAAAACGATGCAGAAGTACTTGTATATTCTTCTGCATTTGTAATTTAGGTGTGAGCGTGCTTAACGTTCTTATTTTAGAAGTTTTTTGACTCTTGGCGTTCTGATCATTCGGCAGGGTGCCCCTCCCCTCCACTCTAGAGTTGCTCACAGTGCCATATTGGTCCCTCATTTAGACATTGGTCCCTGGACTGGAGTAATTGCTCGCTGGTCCTGTGCGTTCATCAGACCTGTGTCGTGACCTGTGCCGCTCCTCGCACCTTTACGGTCCTTCGCACCTACCATTGGCTGCCCTCAAGAGATGCTTTAGGCGCCTCTTGGCAAACGTAAGAGGCGCCAAATGCTAGGAATCAAAGTACTGATCTTTGAAGAGGCCCACGGTTGGAAGAAGTCCAAATAACTTGTTTAAGTAGAGCACATTAATCAGGGATGGGGTAATATGTGCTCAATTTTGTGCGCTGACTCCTTCGGTATCCTGCGAGACTCGACCTTTCGTTTCCTTCAACAGAAAAGTGAATTTCGAACAACGCGCCTCAGCTCACAACAAATAGATAAAATAATCCGTTTGCAAGGCATTTAACAGTGGAGTAGACTTCGGATTGCGTTGGTTTATCCGCTATATGACATGTGATGAAGTTAAGCGATACCTTAACAGACCTTTTAAAGAGTAAGCGACTCCCTCTACCAATCCTTAGGTTTTAGGTAGTAATGTGGGGACTAGTTGGTCGATACCCTGCGACATGACCTTTTGTCTGCTTCAACAGAAAGTCTTTCGGACAAAGATCCCCACCCAGAACTGCGACAGGGCCTGCGATGAAGCTAAAATATATTAGCAATCATTTCAAAAGTAAACGATTCGGCTGCTTCAACAGAAATTGTTTTCCGAACAACACTTCCCGCCCCATAGAACGCGACAGGGCCTATGTTGAAGTTAAATGATAATTCGACGATTTTAAAGAGTAAACGACTTCCTCTACCAATTCAGCGACCTAGCGGCTGCAAAACGACTTATCCGCTCTCTATCATATGTAGCGATTTATTCTCCGAAGTATCCATTCTTTACGTGACGAGGAGCAGATTGTGAGAGTCTCTATCCGAACTGCTTAATCTGCAGAAACACAAATAAAATCAATCGGTATTGGTCGACCGGTCGACATCTTTTGCTGTGGGACAACTGTAATACTCCTCCGATTCTGTAGTCATTCTACCTTCCACTCTCCCATCCCCCTCCAATACCATCTTACAAATGTACCGGCAGAGAAACGAAGTGAGAGTCAAGCACACACACGCTCGTTGCAAGAAGCTAAAAAGCCTTTTGAAAATCCAACGCATGCTGTGCAAAGTCTGATCTGTGGCAGGTCATCTGGATCTGAACGCCCGTTATACGACGTCTGTGTTTCGTCTTCTAAATCCGAAGCCATGTTTCATAACGTCTGTGACACCATTTGTGGAGTCCCGACTCGCGTTTCACGACGTTGCCACAACGTCTATGGCAGGTCTTCTGCACCCCGACACACGTGGCACGATTTCAGTGACACGTCTTCGGCATCCCGGCACACGTGCCTCGACGTCCGACTCACGTTGTACAATCACCGACAGCGAAGTTCTAGCAGCCATTTGAGCATAGAATACTGGTCATTTGCGCTGAGCACTTTGCTGGTCCTCAAGAGTTTTCTATTAGAAAACGATTCCACATAGCACTTCACCAGCAATTAGCATATCACCTTCAATAAAGCGCGGCGAGGCGTTCTTAGTCCTTTGACGATCTGAGCGGTCGGAGCCATAAGGGCTATCAACCGCACGATGTCCACTCTGACGCTGCTGCCAAAAAGCAATGAAACTTGTTCTCTACTCAATTCGACACCAATTTATCAGGCGTTTTCATGCACTGTCCGTACATGTTTGAAAAATTCTATGCTTCGGTTAAGGTCCGCCCTGTAGCTCATCTTTTCATATATACACCGTCTACATTTCTAAGAGAGCCACAAAGGCACTAGCGTATTAGCAACCTTATTTTAGCTCGAAATGCGTTGGCTTGTTAGGCATGAGCCTTAAGATTATTAAAAGGGCTGGACGATCTTCAAACGAGAAGGGAAAATACGAAGTATAATCCATGTCGTCGTCTGACCACAGAGTGTTATCAAAGCTTCTCACCACGCGACCCACTGTGAACACATTCTCCTAGACAAGCTTCGGAACTGTATAGCGGCTTCCTACAACCTTGCCTTGTTCACAAAAGACGGTGTGTTTGAGCGGATCGTCACTGAAACAGAATGCAAGGACGATCACCTGTTACGGGTGGTTCTATTTCTGGTGCCAAACGCATCCACAGTCCAACTTGTTCTCTGCCTTAGTGGCATGCGTTATGACTCGCTCAAAGATTGTTGAAAACACCATGAACTGCGCTGAATCTTCTTGGTTGCTGTTCATTCCAAGTTTGTTGGGAATGTTGTTCAGCTTAGCTCACTTTGACACGGGATGAAGTTGTCGTTCAGGGCTTTCACGAAGAAGTCCGACCAACTCGTTGGTGGGGCGTCCTGGTGTTTTCTTGACATCCCGCGGAATCCAGTCGGTAACGGCTCTCGTGCAGCGGGTGTCTGCGAAACGCATTATGTGGCCGGCCCACCTAATTTTCGACAACTTGGCCCACGCGACAGCGTCTCTGATCTTCGAACGTCGGCGAAGCTCGGAACTCCCAAGGCCTTCTCTCACTTGCGTGAGTCGTGTCACTCCGAGCATCGACCTCTCGATTCCACACTGAGCGACGCTGATGGTGTGCTCATCCTGCTTTTGTACAGCCCAGGTCTCTGAGGCGTATGTTAGGGCAGGAAGAACAGTGGAGTCGAATAGGTGGGCACGGAGTCGGACGTTTTTCGTCTTCTTCTCGACTTCTTAGACGCTCTTGAAAGCTCTCCAAGCCGCTCGTTTCCTCAGCTCTGGCGCTAGGTCGTTGGTCATATTGACTTCGCGACCCAGATACACGTAGCTGGAACATTCGGAGATGTTCGTTCCGTTGAGCGAGAATGGGCATCAGAAACTTGTCCGTTCCTCATGAACATCGTCTTCGTAAGATTCAGCTGCAGTCCAGCGTTCCCACATACACGATTCGAAGTCGGCCAGCATTCGCTCCGCCTGGCTGATGCTCGGTGTTATGAGCACGATGTCGTCAGCGAAGCGAAGATGATGCAGTTACCGGCCGTCGATCTTCACTCCCATGTCTACCCATTCTAGTTCGCGCATGACGTTTTCGAGGGTGGCGCTGAAGAGCTTCGGGGATATGGTATACCCTGCCGAATCCTCTCTTGACGTCGATGACGACGTCGTTGTAGAACGGAGAGATCTTGGTCGTGAATCCACTGTACAGCTTTCGAAGGACTCTGATGTACTGAGTAGGAACACCCTGAGTGAGCAGGGCGTCGATGACGGCTTCAATTTCGACGGAGGACGTTGGACGATATTAAGAGAAAATACCGGTCCCTTTACAGGCCCTCCTTTCGATTAGTGGAAAGAAGCTCGAAATATGCACCCTTCTCCAACAGCTGGGCGCACAGCTGCCTGCGGGATAGCAACCTGGCATGGCGCACTGAACCACAGGCTTCGCGATGGTAGGTCACGAAGCCTGTGGTTCAGTGACGAAAAATAGTCCTCCAGAACACTGCGTCAAACGAAAGGACTGATGGAGGGTTCATTTACTCTTCAGGAGTCGGTTAAGGTATCGCATGTGTTCCTGTCTCGGTGTCGTGGGGGTGGGTCTTGTTCGGAAAACTCTCAGTCGAAGCAAACTAAAAGTCGAGTCGCAGGAAACCGACCAAATAGTCCTCCAGAACACTGCGTAAGACGAAGGACTGATGGAGGGTTCATTTACTCTTCAGGAGTCGGTTAAGGTATCGCATGTGTTCCTGTCTCGGTGTCGTGGGGGTGGGTCTTGTTCGGAAAACTCTCAGTCGAAGCAAACTAGAAGTCGAGTCGCAGGAAACCGACCAAATAGTCCTCCAGAACACTGCGTCAGACGAAAGGACTGATGGAGGGTTCATTTACTCTTCAGGAGTCGGTTAAGGTATCGCTTATGTTCCTGTCTCGGTGTCGTGGGGGTGGTCTTGTTCGGAAAACTCTCAGTCGAAGCAAACTAAAAGTCGAGTCGCAGGAAACCGACCAATAGTCCTCCAGAAAACTGCGTCAGACCAAAGGGACTGATGGAGGGTTCATTTACTCTTCAGGAGTCGGTTAAGGTATCGCTTATGTTCCTGTCTCGGTGTCGTGGGGGTGGGTCTTGTTCGGAAAACTCTCAGTCGAAGCAAACTAAAAGTCGAGTCGCAGGAAACCGACCAAATAGTCCTCCAGAACACTGCGTCAGACCAAAGGACTGATGGAGGGTTCATTTACTCTTCAGGAGTCGGTTAAGGTATCGCATGTGTTCCTGTCTCGGTGTCGTGGGGGTGGGCCTTGTTCGGAAAACTCTCAGTCGAAGCAAACTAGAAGTCGAGTCGCAGGAAACCGACCAAATAGTCCTCCAGAACACTGCGTCAGACGAAAGGACTGATGGAGGGTTCATTTACTCTTCAGGAGTCGGTTAAGGTATCGCTTATGTTCCTGTCTCGGTGTCGTGGGGGTGGGCCTTGTTCGGAAAAACTCTCAGTCGAAGCAAACTAGAAGTCGAGTCGCAGGAAACCGACCAAATAGTCCTCCAGAACACTGCGTCAGACGAAAGGACTGATGGAGGGTTCATTTACTCTTCAGGAGTCGGTTAAGGTATCGCATGTGTTCCTGTCTCGGTGTCGTGGGGGTGGGTCTTGTTCGGAAAACTCTCAGTCGAAGCAAACTAAAAGTCGAGTCGCAGGAAACCGACCAAATAGTCCTCCAGAACACTGCGTCAGACGAAAGGACTGATGGAGGGTTCATTTACTTTTCAGGAGTCGGTTAAGGTATCGCATGTGTTCCTGTCTCGGTGTCGTGGGGGTGGGTCTTGTTCAGTAAAACTCTCAGTCGAAGCAAACTAGAAGTCGAGTCGCAGGAAACCGACCAAATAGTCCTCCAGAACACTGCGTCAGACCAAAGGGACTGATGGAGGGTTCATTTACTCTTCAGGAGTCGGTTAAGGTATCGCTTATGTTCCTGTCTCGGTGTCGTGGGGGTGGGTCTTGTTCGGAAAACTCTCAGTCGAAGCAAACTAAAAGTCGAGTCGCAGGAAACCGACCAAATAGTCCTCCAGAACACTGCGTCAGACGAAAGGACTGATGGAGGGTTCATTTACTCTTCAGGAGTCGGTTAAGGTATCGCATGTGTTCCTGTCTCGGTGTCGTGGGGGTGGGTCTTGTTCGGAAAACTCTCAGTCGAAGCAAACTAGAAGTCGAGTCGCAGGAAACCGACCAAATAGTCCTCCAGAACACTGCGTCAGACCAAAGGACTGATGGAGGGTTCATTTACTCTTCAGGAGTCGGTTAAGGTATCGCTTATGTTCCTGTCTCGGTGTCGTGGGGGTGGGTCTTGTTCGGAAAACTCTCAGTCGAAGCAAACTAAAAGTCGAGTCGCAGGAAACCGACCAATAGTCCTCCAGAACACTGCGTCAGACCAAAGGACTGATGGAGGGTTCATTTACTCTTCAGGAGTCGGTTAAGGTATCGCATGTGTTCCTGTCTCGGTGTCGTGGGGGTGGGTCTTGTTCGGAAAACTCTCAGTCGAAGCAAACTAGAAGTCGAGTCGCAGGAAACCGACCAAATAGTCCTCCAGAACACTGCGTCAGACGAAAGGACTGATGGAGGGTTCATTTACTCTTCAGGAGTCGGTTAAGGTATCGCATGTGTTCCTGTCTCGGTGTCCGTGGGGTGGGTCTTGTTCGGAAAACTCTCAGTCGAAGCAAACTAGAAGTCGAGTCGCAGGAAACCGACCAGATAGTCCTCCAGAACACTGCGTCAGACGAAAGGACTGATGGAGGGTTCATTTACTCTTCAGGAGTCGGTTAAGGTATCGCTTATGTTCCTGTCTCGGTGTCGTGGGGGTGGGTCTTGTTCGGAAAACTCTCAGTCGAAGCAAACTAAAAGTCGAGTCGCAGGAAACCGACCAAATAGTCCTCCAGAACACTGCGTCAGACGAAAGGACTTATGGAGGGTTCATTTACTCTTCAGGAGTCGGTTAAGGTATCGCATGTGTTCCTGTCTCGGTGTCGTGGGGGTGGGTCTTGTTCGGAAAACTCTCAGTCGAAGCAAACTAGAAGTCGAGTCGCAGGAAACCGACCAAATAGTCCTCCAGAACACTGCGTCAGACCAAAGGACTGATGGAGGGTTCATTTACTCTTCAGGAGTCGGTTAAGGTATCGCTTATGTTCCTGTCTCGGTGTCGTGGGGGTGGGTCTTGTTCGGAAAACTCTCAGTCGAAGCAAACTAAAAGTCGAGTCGCAGGAAACCGACCAAATAGTCCTCCAGAACACTGCGTCAGACGAAGGACTGATGGAGGGTTCATTTACTCTTCGGAATCCTGACTCAGAAGCTATTATATGGTAGTAGCACGCTCCGACAGCTTAGGATCCTTCCGTTACCCCTAATATACCACCCGATAACTTTCCACTCAATACCATATTCTCTGGCAAATACAGATGTGATAATCTAGCATCCGCCATCAGCGCCGGTAATCCCGCCCCAGCCCTAGTTCTTGTGCACTCGGACAACTGGTCCTCAATAAGCGGTGGGCGCGCCCTTGTACCGCCCCTTCGTATGGGCGGTGTGAAGAACACCGTTCCGCCACTTACAACGATGAAATTTTCACGGACGAGTTGTCCGGGGCGGGTTACAACAACAACAACGTGGTGGAACGCCACGTATCGACTTTTGCTTTCTTTGTCGCAAGAGCGATTCTCGGACAACCCGCGCCGCATACGCCACAGCCTGCATAGCGACGAGGGTGTTGCAGTGTACGGCTTCGGGCCAGTGCTTCGGGCGGTTGAGTTGAAGCCACAATTTTTGGTTGGGGTGCTTGTGGCATCCGGGCGGAGCAAAGGTTGTGGAGTTGTGCTAAACGGCGGGGCATTCTTCGCCCTCAGACCGCACCCCACGATGAGCACCGCACCCCAAGCCCATCAGCGCGCCCCGGACAACTCGTCCATGAAATTTCATCGTTGTAAGTGTAGCGTCGAGTTAAATGTGCACCCCTGTTACGTACGGACTTGAAGATTACTGGTGTTCACCCTGATCTGGCGCTGGATCGGAAAGGTGGCGTCATAAACCAGAATAGCGGACCCCGCTACGATGCGGGATAAACGCTGATGAAGAAGAAGAAGCTGCTCTCTCTTGTTCTGGACTACCTAACATTTTCAGATGCATAATCAGCTGAGGAAGACAGCAAACCTCTGCTACAGAATTTAGAAGCAGTATATCCCGAGTGAGCGGGAGGCCGGCGGGTATGATCGTGGGGGAGAACCTACGTGCCCATGTGGAATCTCCGCCGCTGTACTACAGTTACTCCTGAACAGTTGACAAAATTCTCTCAGGGTCCTGGGTTGATAGGGTTTGGTGGGCCTCATTTGGTACATGTTACACTGGAAATGTTCAGCGCCTCTACGGCGCCTATTTCTACGACTTTACGGGAGCCTAACCTTTGTAGAAGGACATGCACGTGGTGCAGGTAGTCCCAGAATTCAGACGAACCCAAACGCGGCAACTTTCTATCGGCGAGCATATGCCAACAAAGATGCTTGGAGAGCATTAAAGCTGCATGGACAAGATAGAGGAAAGTGTAGGGGACGCGTTCTCACGGCATCAAGAATGAAGGCATAATTTCTGGTGGCATACAAGAGCGAAAAGCTCGTGCTGGCGCAGTCGGAAGACGCGCAGGCTGTCACGCGCTTCCAAAGCGAGATTGCTAGTTCCTTACTTTATTCATTTACACAAGAAGATAAAGAACACGTAAAGAAGGATAGAGCGGTCCTCGGTGGCACATCTCAACTGTGGTTGTGCCATGAAGGCGTTTACACCCGTGGAGAGAACTACGCTAGATTCGAGCACGTCACTGAGAAGACTATCGAAAGCTCTGGCTACTGTTTCAGTCGCAGCCTGTCCTGCGAACCATGAGTATCCACTTCAAAGTGTTTGCATGCGCCGACCTATTGAGCGCGGTCTCCGCAAGTCTCAATCGTAGTCATGTTATCCGTAGGGAACAAGGGTACCCAGAGATGGGATCGTCCGGAGGTGAGACGTTGGAGTCACTGTTCCGATAACTAGGACCGAGGTCTTTAAATCTTACTCAGCGGTTCTGGCGGCGATAAGTACACGAGAGACATGTTAAGTAATGCAAACATGAGCTGAGCCAGCAGTGTAGCAGATCGCCTGCCTTTGACTACAGAAGGGGACGTAGAGGGCGCTTTTATCTCAAGTAGCAGCGGTTCGCATTTTGAATTGTCAAATTTCAATCGAAAACTGGACGCTACTTCGCTTCGAAAACGAAAGACTGAAGTGCAGCGTCGCAAGCTTTAGACGCCCTTTATTCCTACTAATGATTGGGTAGCTGAGCTTCACCATAAATTATAGGCGCCAATCGACACTGACTCAGTGCTTCACCTTTCCTAGACTGGTCTGGGCTGGACTTTGAGGAATGCCCGCTCCATGGTTAGAAGATCCTCAGGCATTTTCAGGGTAATGAGGGACAGGGGAGTTGTCCCGATTTCGTTTCCCCAAACTGCAATTGCTCCAAGCCTGATATGAATCCGCGGACCACGGACAAACAAACGACTTCCAGACTACGTGGATAGGATCTATACGAAGTGCACTTGAGAAGCGGCGCGTCCTACCGACGGTCTCCGGGCTACTCGCCCCCGCCCCCGTGACGTCACAGTCGGAGCGCGAACGGAGTTTCGCACGACGTCTGGCGTCTCTCGCTGCCAACCGAATCTCTCACTCGCAGCCGGAGCTCCATGTCTCCGTGCACTTGCGCATTTTCTACACCACGGAGCGGAGTCCTCGTGGGTCCATGAGAATCCGTTTCACTTAGTGGCAGTAAACCATCTCCGGAGTGAGTGAATTCGTGCCAGACGTGCCCAGGAATGGTGAAACACTGACCAGCCTTTTAACAGAATCCACGAGTCCTTGGATTTGCAAAATATGCACTTGAACTACGGTGATGATCCCAACGATGCGCCAGGCATTCTGCTTCGACGGTATCCCGTATTACCATACGGACACTGCTACGAGCATCTTAAGCAGGGATAGGGGCTGGTCTATCATATTTGCCTTTAATAGAGAAGGCCTGTACGTGATGGTAGCTTTTGTATCA
>CANDYH010000810.1:0-15454 GCA_947396885.1 Heligmosomoides polygyrus polygyrus | reverse complement strand
TTCCGTCCTACTGTATCCCGCTATACTATTCTATATAGCCAAACCAATTTCTTTACTCTAATGAATGAGAGAAGGCCTAAAGAGGGCAAGAAGACGGTCGGGGTATTCTATTTTCCGGCTTCGGGGGCTAAGCCCCGAACCAGTATACCAGAACGTCTGGTATACTTATATATGAGATATGAAGGGGAGTAGGCAGCGATTGGGTGGCTGAACGCAAAGGAAAGCGCTACCATATAGCGCTACCATATAGAATGGGTTTAGATCGGATTGGAGAGATCCACCTCAGACGCCATCTGTATTGGCCGATTGTCGATGCTACGCTACGGGAGAAGAAAGGATCGTGCTAGCTGTAGCTCAAGCGGAGCATGGAATAGCTACTTCTCAGCGCCTGATCAGATATGCACGAGGGCTAGAGATTCGATTGGCGGTCGAGGAGGTTAGCTGTGAGCGTGGACGTTATCTGAAAGTCGACTCTGAATCCCTCCATTTTGCTGATAACGCCCAATTCCTAGTGAAACAATGTGGCAAAAAGAAAACTCACCTACATAGAGTTGTCGTCCGCGCTCGCCCTGCCTGTGCAGAGAACGATCGGGATGAATTTTGAGCCCGGACGAAAAGAAAACGAAAATAAAATTCGTGCACTGAAGGCATCAGACGCTCAGCACTCCACCGTGACCGGTGTTGCTCCCGGATCGCTAAGCGGCTATTCTTCCGCTGCTACCCACGGCCTCTCTGGTTCCTGTCCTGACGCCCTTAGCTCCTCCTGAACCACAGGTCTAACCCCCACTACAACATCTCTACTCCACGTGCTTTTGGAGGCTTCGAGAGAAACGTCAATGTGTTAGTGAGTTGTCGAGTCGTAGAATACGCTTAAAGAAGCAGAATTGCTGTTGCTCATGATCACTCTTGTTATTGTAAAGAGTTATTTTAAACCCTTCTGCACTATGTCCTGCTGATATATGTATTGTTGTGCCCTAGCTGATTTGCTGTTAGTTATCCGCTCTAGAGCTTTAGGCGCGCAGTCGATGGAGGCGCCGGCTGTCGCGTGCACCCGATCCAGGTTCTTGGTTAGGATTTTACACCCCCACGAACCAAGTCTTCCCTACCCTGTGTCCTCAAAACTCGCTGTGTGAGCTCGCAAAGCACACAGCAAAGTGCATCGGCTGAAATTCGCCGGAAATGGATGACGGATAACGAATGAATCCACACATCCCTGCAGTGGAGCCTGCAATTGCGCGGGCCTAAACATTCAGTAGGACGAAGGGCAGGGAAGCAGACTCCTCCGTTCCAAAGCATAAGGGGGCGTTCAGAGCGTTCGCTTGGCGACGCGAAGCCCACTGTCGGAGCGGCGCGATGATCGCGTCGCTCCCTCACCTGGAATCGCACCGCTATGAACGGCACGCGATTAACATCTGAACATAATCTCCAACATCTCATCATAATCCACCCCATATCATATCAACACTTCGCGTCGCCCCGTCGCGAGGTGTTCATAGCTGTTCTGCAGCGAACACCTTATCGCACGCAATTATCAGAATCGCCACGCGATGAAGATATCGCCCCATTTGCAAGCAGCGATGAACTCATCGCGGGGCGATGCATCTCTCTTCACCCACAGCTTGCATCAATCTATGCGAGCCTGAAGCAAGTATACTTAAACTATAAATTATAACTTTATAAAGTAATTTTTTAATTTCAGGTATTTTCTGTAGAGGCTGAGGAAGCACAGAAAACCTCCAGCAACGGTTATTTCCGGTAAGTTTTTTTCTATGTTTTCTAGTATTTCGGTTCAGAAGTAATCTAATTTGTTCTAAGGTTTTTCTGTAGCTTTATGATATACTTTGTAATCAATTGTGTTCTATACAAGGGGCTTGTGGGGGAAGCCCCCAACCAGATATTTGGCAACCACTAGGCCGCTGAACGTCTGGTTAAATTTATAATAGGAGTCATGCGGAAATTTCTGTTTGAAATTGTTTTTTTGTTTTGTTTGACATTTTCGGAGATGCAAAGCCTTTTTTCATGTTTAGCTGACGTAACGAAGGATGGAAACCCTGATACGTGCATTCTAGGTCCGAAAAGAAACCGGTAAGCATTTATGATTAGATTTTTTAAATATATAGTCATTTATTTGTATATGCTGTACACTTTATAATTGGTCTATTTCGGCAAACCAATTAGCGTAATCTGTTTTTTTTCTACGCGTTTCTGACCCTCTATTGTGTTTTGTTTTATTAAGTAATCGTTTAGAAGCGGTCATCACCAACTAGGATTGTACCCATGAACATTCCTGCAATGAGAATCGTCAAAACTTTCGAAGTTTTTATATTGTTCCTCTGGCTTCAGAGATAGCACTCAGCCCAAAGCAAATCCGCCTTAACATGAAAAGAACACCTTACTAACTCAACAAAGGTGTATTTGAGTCCAATTATAAAGTGTACAACATATACAAACAAATGACTATATATTTAAAAAATCTAATCATAAATGCTTACCGGTTTCTCTTCGGACCTAGAATGCACGTATCAGGGTTTCCCTCCTTCGTTACGTCAGCTAAACATGAAAAAAGCTTTGAATCTCCGAAAATGTCAAACAAAGCAAAAAACAATTTCAAACAGAAATTTCCGCATGACTCCTATAATAAATTTAACCAGACGTTCAGCGGCCTAGTGGCTGCCAAATATCTGGTTGGGGGCTTCCCTCACAAGCCCCCTTGTATAGAACACAATTGATTACAAAGTATATCATAAAGCTAGAGAAAAATCTTAGAACAAATTAGATTACTTCTGAACCGAAATAGTAGAAAACGTAGAAAAAACTTACCAGAAATAACCGTTGCTGGAGGTTTTCTGTGCTCCCTCAGCCTCTACAGAAGATACCTGAAATTAAAAAATTACTCTATAAAGTTGTATCCCTGCTTCGCGCTCGCATAGACTGATTCAAGCTGTGGGTGAAGAGAGAAGGAACGGCATCGCCCCGCGATGAGTTCATCGATGCTTGAAATGGAACGATATCATCATCGCGTGGCGATGAAGATATCGCATAGCGATGATGATATCGCCGACCGATAAGTTGTTCGCTGCAGAACAGCTATGAACACCTTGCGACGGGGCGACGCGACGTCGCTCGATCGATATGTAAGATTATCATTACGTCGCGTCGCGTGGCGATGATGCTCTGAACGTCCCCTAAGGCATCTGCATAGCTTTGAGAAAGGAGACTCCGCCATCGTAAGCAGGGGAAATTCCGGAAAACGATACAAGGGGCCACTTCCTACCGTTTCGAGATTTTCTAGTTAGCCAATTCTAGTTCGAAAGTGTAGGGGAGAGGTGATAGTTGGAACAACTATACAAGATGCACTACTGGCGCCCGTGTTACTACGTGTGGATAAGCTTTTATAAAGTTCCTACAACATAGCGATGATCGATGTCACATTTAAAATGCTTCAAGGACAATCTTAGATTCCTAGACTGAACAGTTTCGAGACAGCGGGCACTGAAGATCGTTCAGAGTGCTGAGCACCCAGTGTAGAGTGAATCGGCTGCGATGCAAAAGAAAATTTCAAAAGAAGCGTCCACAGCACCATACCTTGAAGGGGCGCATGTCAGAACAGGCTTGGAGGGGCGGGGGCGAGGGAGGGGATGTGCTGATGTTGAGCCTGGGGGATGGTATCGCTGTTGAGCAGCGTCACCGAATTACAACGCAATTTTATCTGTGATGATAGAGATAGTGCTTGACGACTGCTTTAGACGAACACGCTCTCGTGGACTTCGCCGCTGACGCTGGTTTCATATTCAGAAAGCGTGCTCCCGGAAAATGCGTGGTGAATGTCGTGAGTCGAAAGAGGGGAATCTCGGCCACAGCCGCCACAATGAAAAAGAATTTCAGTTGGGAACCACAGTGGAGTATAATTTGGCAGCCATCCTCGAGTTCGACTCTGATCGAAAACGTATGTCTGTGATTGTGAAGGAGCCGTCAGGCGCCTTTAAGCTTTACGCCAAAGGAGCGGTGAGCAGGCTTTCCGTCAGCATTAGTGCTTGGCCTCGAAAAACACTTGGTTCCAGGACCAGAAGATCTTTGAGCGTCTTGAAACCGTTTCTCAGAAGGAGCTGAAGCGAACGGCCGGTCACCTGCAACAGTTCGCCATTGGAGGTAGAAGCGGTTGTGATCGAAAGCGACGTCTGGACGAGCTCTTGTTCAGGCTATCGAACGCTTTGTTTCGCCATGAGAACAATCGACTCATCGTCGTTCGCCGCTTGGCACAAGAAGTACCTGGAAGCCATTAATGCCACCACCGGGAGAAGGGCCCGACTAGCAGAGCTCGCCGACGAAATTGAGAGGGTCCTTAGCAGTTCTTGTATATAGTGCGTACCACAGGTATAGGTGAACCCCGGACGTTGTAGTTACAGCTTCCGCAAGAACAAGACGCACAATCCCATTCATACAATCGAGGTCTGTGTATTGGAAAACGAGTAGCAGCATTCATTAGGCTGTCTGGAACTCTTGGAGAATCAGACTGCAGAAATTGTCCAGGGCTTCGTGTCTTGTGAATAAGCATCCCACAGAACTCCGACCGACACTCGAAAGGAAAGAAACGATCAGTTGTCGACAACGTCGACTAGATTGTTCTATTCTAAAAGGGAAGATGCAATCGTTAATTTCATTGTACAGGAAGTCTCAGGAATGTGTTATTACAGGATGTTTTGTTGCGATCAAAACGTAGGTCGAGCGTTCTAGCCTCTCACTCCTGGCCCGCCCACCCCCCCCCCCTCCAACCTCTCACTCCGTTTCTTTGCTAGGTAAGGAAGGGGTAAGGGGTTTTAGGGTAAGCAAGTATAAGCGGGGAGGGGGAAGAGGTAGGGAGAGTGACAATGGGATTCAGAGGAGTATTTTTGCCGTCTTGCAGTAAACGGTGTCGACCTGTCGACCAATATCGATTAATTTTAATCATGTTTCAGCAGATTAAGCACTTCGGATTGGAACTTTCGTGATCTATTTTTCGCCACCTAAAGAATGGGCACTTCGGAGAATGAATCGCATACATGCGATAGAGAGTGAATAGGCTCCATAGGAGCAGTGAAGATTCTGCCCTACCGTATCTCGCTGTACTGATCTATATAGTCAAGCGGTTTTTTACTTAATGAAAATAAGAAGGCCTAAAGGAGAATGGAGGAAGATTGGAATTGTTCTATTCTCGGGGTTTGGTTGCAAAGACCCCAACCAGAAGTCCCCCCCCCCCCGCAAGGCCTAGGTGAGCAAAACTGTTTTGCAAAAAGAAAATAGATGAGAAATGTTAACTCTACTTAGAAAAAATTCGCTAAAAATTCTGTTAAATTTCTGAAAAATTCCATTCACGCGTTGAACAAGATTTTATCCTAAACGCCCGTCAAATCGTTGTGCGCGCCCCCTGATCCCCATTACATAGCCAGCAATAGTGCTAACAAAGAGCGAGTGAAATGGGACTGTCATCGAGTTTTCGGTGTTCAGGAACTCATTTTGATCGGAGTGTCAGCGATTGAAGACAGACTGCAGAAGAAAGTTCCCGAGACTGTCGCGCGTATGATCACTGCAGGGATTCGCGTCTGGGTGCTCACAGGGGATAAGCTGGAGACTGCCGTCAACATTGGTGAGTCACCCTTAGCATACAGAGCCTTGCTATATCCACTCCACTTGTGACCAACAGATTAAAGAAATCTCAACAGGAGTAAAGGCTTCAAGGTACAGTGTCGTGCCCGGGATCGAGCTCACCGCCATCGGTGAACAGTGGCCCAAGCCCGAGGCCCTTTTGTGGCAGAATTGGAGAGGTCTTACTGTACACTGCTGACCCTACCGGGTCGCATTGCGATCTAGTTTAGCTCTCTGTGTGCTCTGCAACGCTACGCCTCTTCTCCGCTAGTCTCTGCGCCCTTTCCCTTCTCGTCATACTAATGCGGACAATGAATTTATCATAGCTTCACCATTCTTCTCGAATTTTCTGCAGACACAGATCTACCATGCAGATTTATTGGTTCTAAACACACATTACCGAGCTATGTATAAAAACTACGTGTCTAGCAATCGGACCTCCCAGTGGAACCCCTGCAAAACCAGAGAATCATGGACGGAGCGCGTGCTCACGAGACGATGCTTCCCGCCAGGGGCTGCGGTTACCTCTGTCCGGTGTTGGTACCGGAGACGATCCTCTCATCCACTGAGCTCCGTACTGCGCGTCCTCGATGCTGGCATCGGTGTTGCTGTGGCTCGTTCACGAACACTATCATTGCCGCCTATTACGTCTTCAGTGGCCTGCCAGCTGCTTTATTCTTTGTCTAACTGTCGTCAGTCGTCATCCACAAGCGACTACTCCTTGTGGCGGGGAGTAAACTGTTAATCAGTGGTCATCTCATCGCCACCGTCAACGGTAAATTGTTCACGGTTCAGTTGCGGATCGATAGGTCGTAGCACTTGCTGTCATACCGTCTTGCCGTCATACCGACTATCCATCCGCTTGGCAGAACTGCTTTTACTATAACAAACGATGATTCCCCTCGTGCGTCTTCTGTTCCAGCGAAGCGATCTCGCGTTTCGTTAACGCCGGCTAGCCGAGGGCAAACTGATGGTCACGGCATGGGTCCACTCGATCAACTATTGGACAATCACGAAATGCCCCCTACATGCGATTTATCGTCGAAGTGCTAGTGGAAACGAGACGCGAGCTGGTCGAGATCCATAAGAGGAATGATGCAATGATGGAGGAAAATCGTAAACTGAGGGAAGAAAACTCTCTTCTCAAAATCAAAATTGATCAACTTCTGCTTCGGTCTGCTAACAATGACAATATTGAGAACGTTGATAGCTCTGGATGTGTTGCCGCTGTTGTTTCCACACCAGTTGCTCAGTCTATTGACTCTGCGAAAGAGGACCCTGGTCTTAAGCGTTCTATAATTGTATCAGGAATTCCTGAGAGTCGTTCAAATAATGCTTATAAGCGAACGAATCATGATTATAACTGTCTGAATACTCTCCTAGATTGCTTAGGTATAGAGTGCTTCCCAAACACTGTCTATAGGATGGGAAGGCCCGATACTCGTGGCCCCGCATCCTCAAGGTTATTTTGCCCACAAGTCGCTTTAAGAGGGTGACCATGAGGCGTAAGTCTCAGCTGCGCTTTTTTACTCACCAAAGGGGTCTTCATTCGGCCCTCACTAACAAAAGAAGTGAGGGAGCGTAGAAGGAATGAACGTCTATCAGGTGTCAATCCCTCAATTTCTCAAACTTGTTCTGACGACACTGTTAATTCGTATCAAAGGCATGTTGACAGTTCGACGTCGAAAAACTGAATTGTCCTCACCGGAAATCATGCGACTCAGAATCATATCCAACATGTGTCTTAATTAATATTAGATCCATTTCAGAAAACATTGACAGTCTTCGATTTTTGCTGGGTAGCTACGATATCAAAATTCTTGCATTAACAGAAACCTGGTTAACATCGAAAATAGACAGTAGCTCTTTGCTGGGAGAATGGATTGATAAGTACGATGTTCTTAGGTGCGACCGCAACAACAAAAAAAGGGGGGGGGGTGGTGTAGCTCTGCTCCTTTGTAAAACATTTTGCTCTCATGTCATATTTCAGGAAGCTGTAGAAAACAGTTATGAAATCATTTGCTTAGATATGTTTCTGAATAGACGAAGACTTCGAATCGTTGTTGTATATCGAGCCCCGGGTTGCAATGTGATCAAGACCGAACAGCTAATTAGTGCCTTAAGTGATCTGCTCTCATGTAACCCTACTTGCATTGTCTGCGGTGATTTCAATTTTAGTGATATCAACCGGAGAGAAAGTGAGAATACCGCTGTTTCTTCCATTTCCAAAGATTTTGTAAGTTTTTGCAAAATACATGGTTTGACGCAAACTGTTTGCAATCCAACACTTGCTTCCAACGTCTTACCAGGAAACTATCTCAACGGTAGGTCGGAATGGCCCAAGTGTTGTATACGGGCAGAATCGCCTCTCTCTGGGAAACAACAAAATGCAAATATCTCGACCCCAATACAACTGTGCACAGAGTTAGGGACAAAAGAAGTTGGGCCGTTGGCGGCGTTAGCTCTATGCCTGCACGCGGAGGGCGAGCTCAAGTTGGCTGGAAACAGCGATTATGGGAACTACGCTGTCCCTCTACCCACTGCGCCACCATCGCTCGCTCATCATCGCTGTTTCCAGCCAACTTGAGCCCGGCCTCCGCCTGCAGACATAGCGCTAACACCGCCAAGGGCCGAACTTCCGTCGTCCCTAACTCTGCGCAGAGTTGTATTGGGATCGAGATATTTGCATTTTGTTGTATCCCAGAGAAAGACGATTCTGCTCTTATGCAACACTTGGGCCGTTCCGACCTACCGTTGAGATAGTTTCCTGGTTAGACTTCGTCTTATCAAACGAACCAAATTTTGTTTATCACACTGTGGTCGAGCCCCCACTTGGCACAAGCGATCACGCTGTAGTTCGTTTCACATTAAACTGTACTATTGCTCCTGCGGATAGTGAGGTCTTCATACGAGATTACAAACGGGCGAATTTCGACGAAATATGTTCCTATTTAAGTGGTGTAGACTGGTACGTCTCATTGAATTCAGTTGATGTGAACGATAAATACGAGATGTTTCTAAGCAAAACGATAGAAAATAAACGATAGCATAGCCCTGTTTGTTCCCCAATTACGGGTGTCCTCCTACAGGGTGCCACTACCGGGCTATCTACGATTCATGTTCAGGAGGAAGTCTGATGCATAAATGGCAGGTAATGCCTGCAGCGAGGCCAACAAACACAGCCTCATGGAAAAATTTAAGACATTGAATGAGAGATTCGAGAAAAAGCTGAGAAAATACTATAGTTCCGTCGAAAGGAAAATTGTAGAAGTTGGAAATAGGCAAAGATGTAGATATATTTAAATATCTCAGCACCAAGCTTCAATTCAAAGGAGGAATCAGAACTCTTATTGGGGATCGTGGAGAGGTAGCAAGGACCAATACTCAGAAAGTTGGACTTTGAGAAAGCATTCATTGAATCTAATGGTGCGACAAGCCTTTGTGCTGATGTTGTTTTCCCAACAATGAACGATTCCTTTTGGTGTAGTAGCGAAAAAATTTATGAAATACTTTCGAAATGGCCTGCATCCACCTCAATAACTCCGGATCACATGCCACTCATCTTTCTTAAGAAGATAGCTCATGTGATTGCGAGATAGCTGGAGTTTTTATTTAATTTGAGCTTTATGCTAGCGGAGGTCCCTAATAGGTGGAAAATGTCCTAAATTACACCTATTCCAAAGAGGGAACCTTCCAGCTCACCGGAGCAGTACAGGCCTATAAGTGTAGTATAGTATAGTATAGTAACACGTCCGTGTTAGCGAGGACATTTGAAAAACTTATGAAGAAAAGGTTAGTGGAGCACATGAAAGCGAATAAAATTATCCCCGATTGCCAGCATGGGTTCCAAGAAGGGAAATCAACGATTACAGCAATGTTTTAGTGTCTCAATGATTGGACGTGGCAATTGGATTGTGGTACCGCTGTTGACGGCATTTATGTGGATTTTGCAAAAGCTTTCGATTGAGGCGATCATGGCAAACTAATCTCTAAACTGGTCTCCATTGGAGTCTATTTTAGAATTGTTAAATGGATCAAAGCATTTCTTCAGGATCGAACTTCTTGCGTCAGTTTGGGGTCATCATTTTCCTCCCTGAGATCAGCTCCCAGTGGAGTGCCACAGGGGGGGGGTACTATCACCGGTGCTTTTCAATATATACACCTACGATATCCCTCCGCAATTCTTTCAACGGGATCTAAGTGTTGTGCATTTGCAGACGATCTGAAAATATATCGACCCATCGTCTCCCTGGAGGACAGTGCTACTCTTCAAAGTGGCTTAGATGCAATAGTTGACTGGTCGAGAAAGTGGGGATTGCCCCTGTCAAAACAAAAAACAAAGGTGTTGCACCTTGGGTCAAGCAATAGGCGT
Organism: Heligmosomoides polygyrus polygyrus; assembly: GCA_947396885.1. Lineage (NCBI taxonomy): Eukaryota > Metazoa > Nematoda > Chromadorea > Rhabditida > Heligmosomidae > Heligmosomoides > Heligmosomoides polygyrus. The sequence continues at coordinate 5,460 of CANDYH010000810.1, read as the reverse complement.
CATGAGTATAGCATACAAAACGTGCCTTTGGAGAGCGTAAATCACATTAGAGATTTAGGTTTTACCGTTGATGAAAACCTCAGCTTTCACACTCACTGTCAACAGGTCGCAGTCAAGGCAACTAGAGTTACACTAATATATTTAGGGCAATGTGCAAGCGCAACACGTCGGTCTTATTGCAAGCCTATAAATCATTTGTACGGCCCATCTTGGAATACGGCACAGAAATATTCAATCCGTACAAAAAGAAGTCGATTTTGAAACTCGAAAGCGTACAAAACAGCTTTACGCGGAAGGTCTTCATTCGTGCCTTGGGACACCTTTATGAGGCTATTCCTAGAAGTGAGTCCAGAAACTCAAATTTTGGATTAAAATCTCTCCAATAGAGGAGACGTAAGGCTGACATGGTTATGTTCTATAAACTAATTAATGGTCTTACTGGGCTCAAGTTTAGTGATTTCCTGCAAGTTAGAGCCTCTGTCACTAGGGGGGCATCAACAAAATTTGTGGTTCCAAGAAGTCGCAAGAATATTAGAAAATTCTTTTTTGTCAAAAGTCAACCGTAGAGAAGCTCTAAGCTCCACCGTAATTGCCAGAGTCCTCCGTGTCAACCATGACGCAACTTCCATACAATTTGCCTTTACTTGAGGTCTAATCTTACCCAGTCGGTAGCTAGGGGCGTTGTGTGCAGACGATAGAAACATGGGGACGAGTCAAAACACTACAATACAAACAACTAAACAATTACACAAATGATCTACGTGAGTAAATATATATGCACTCTGGAACCGTCGTCGTCCTCCCTGAGTTGCGGGTGGAATCTGCGGCTCTACCTCGTAGCCAGGTGATTGTAGAATAACTATTAGCTGTAGATGTGGGATATTGATTGAATGTCGTCGGAGTCGAAATATAGAATACAAGTGCTCCGACACGCCTAGCGGCCTGTCTCGCACTTGCGCGCTTAGCGCGGCTTTGCAGCGTCACTGACCTATGGAAAGTAGTTTCTGTAAAACATAAAATTCGCTTACATCTAAGACCTGGTGTGTACTTTATCGGCATCAAGCCGTTCACCACTTCGATACCTTCACATAGACATTCTCTCCGGACCGGCCATTAGTGGCAATGGTTTGTGCTGCGCAGTACTTCTGTCCCTCAGGTTGCTCCTCCGCAACCGTTCTCATGCTCAACAGCTAGCGTTTCCAGATATCCTTGACATTACTTCCGAAGCTAGGTTCCCCCTTACTCGTTTCTTCTTACTGGATCTAACTGCTGGTCCGCCTTTACTGGTTTTCCCTCCCCCTCTTTAGTCTTCCACCTTCCTGGTCCCAACTCCTGGCCCTTCTTTGTTTTCACAATTGACCCCCTACTGTTTTCTTCTTGCTGGTTTCCCCGTCCTGGCTCCTCCTCCAGGTTGTTCCTTTCCTTCCTGGTCGCTCTCCTGTTGCACCCTAGAGGTCCCCTTACTGCCCTTCTCCATCACCCCTTTAGTGGTTCTCCCATGCTCACGGCAGACGTTGGTGACACGTATCAGAATCAGGACGCTTGTTGCGCGTCGTAGTGGGCCTGTCTTCTGGATCCAGAAGCTCAGAAGACCCGTCTCCCTATGCAGAAGTTCGGAAGCGCGTGCAGTCGCCGCTGCGTCGAGCATTAAGAGGCTATGCAGATTCCTTGGCAGATTCCTTGTTCCAGTATGAATTCCCTTACTGCTCTCTTGTTGGTTCCCCGTCATGGTTCCCCGTCCTGGTCCCGCCTCCAGGTTCCTTTTTCCAGGTAGATTCGTCCCCCTTCGGGATCTTCCTTACTATTCCACCCCAGTTAAGTAGCCCTCCCACGCTCACGGCACGAGGAGGCGAGCGAACGCCCATTGCGCGACATCTGTACATCGGTGTCACATCTTCTAAATCCGGTCTCTCTTGCTGGTAATGGATCCCCTTGCTGATCCTCCCTACTGTCCCCCCTCCCCCGATTGGTAAGTGCTGTTGTGTTAAACAGTCAAGGGCTGCGCTTCCACTGCTGCAGCAACATCCCACGTTCAATAGCAAATTTTGCCTGCGCTGTAGATGATGCGGTGTATCTCACTTAGGTTAGATCACTCGACCGCCCCCGCTGCAAATGATGCGGCGCATCTAACTTAGGTTAGACCACTCGACCGCCCTCGCTGTGGATGATGCGGCGTATCTCACTTAGGCCTATTTTATACTCCCGCGGGAGCATCCGCGGATGGGCGGAAATCGCGCCGGGACCCCGCGCCGGGCCACTCGTCGCGGCCCGCCACGCCCGCCGTCCGCGGATCGCCGCCGACAGACGACGAGAGGGGTGTTATACTTCCCGCCCGCGGGACTGCAGCCATCCGCGGTGCATGCAGTGTACCGCGGTAGCTCAGAAAATTTTGAACAAGTTACTTGCGCCTTATGAGCTCCAAAACAAGTTACTTGCGCCTTTAGACCTCGAAAACAAGTTACTTGCGACTTATCGCTCGCGGTTAACTAACTTGCGAGCTTGCACCCAGGAATTTTAAACTTGCACGCAACTAACTGTATTGCAAGCTTGCAAGAAGCTTTCGTGCAAGCATGCATTGCAGTGAGTTGCGTCATCACGCGCGCACGCGGTCATACGTATGTTTCGAAATCGGAGCTGCTCTACCGGACAGTCTTGCCATTCTTCTGTCATCTTCCTTGTTTCCTCCCTCATCTCTCCATTTCCTAATTGGTAGAAAGTATCTCACAGCCTTTTCCCAAAAAGAAGGGGATCCAAGTCCAGGGAGGAAGTCCACCTCGTTTTTGCTTCACTTTGGCAGTTTTGCGCGGCTGAAGTAGGTTTGTATTATATCCAGCTGGAGTTTTTATCTATGTCCCACTATATATAAAGGAGTCTATGTATATTTACTTACCGTTTTCATTGTTGTTGAGTGAAATCGGCGGATTTTTCAGAGATGAATCTTGGACCCATCTTTCTAGACTTCCCGAAAGGGGTGATGGGTGAAAATCGTTTCAAAACAGTTAATGATTGTGTTTTATTTGTTAGTCTGAGCTATAGTAATAGAACGGACATCCTATCCTATATCCTCACGGGGGCACTCCACTCTGACTCACTGGCAGCGGCATAACCAGAAGCAAACTAGTTTACGAGACAACTTCGTGTAAGACATTAAAACTTAATCAACCTAGTGGTTGGTGCAATTCATTGTTTGCATAGTTGAAGGCTGTTTGGTCTTGACGCTACTTCATCTCGGTTTGTTCCTTATTCTCAGATTGAGTACTATATGACTTACTGTTCACAGTAGTGTAGTTGGGGTTGTTTTGAGTTACCTATTTGTTGTGTGGCGCTGGCGCATCCCAGAAGGGATTGAGTAACGCGTTCTTTATCCTTTATCCTTATTTGTTGTGTGCAGCGTTTTCTTGTGCAGTCGAAAAAGCCCTAAACGCTTTTCGATTTAGTTTATTGCCTTTGAGCCTTTAGTTTTATCTCTTAGCAGCCGTTCATTCATAGCTCATTCTTCATAGCTTCTTCTTCAGGTCTAAAATAACCATATTTGCATATTTTATAGATATACGATTGATCAGAGCTGCTGTTGTTGTTACATACCAGGACTCCACATGAAAAACGAGGGGAAGTGCCAATGGCTTTCTATAGGGTGGTTCAGCCATAGGGTGATTCAGCCGTAAATGTACCACCTACGGTGGGAAGTCCGTGGCCCCATCCCCTCTTCCTTCTCGTGGAGTCCAGGTCTATCATACATCAATGGTTCTGTTGATCATATATGTACGTCTAAAATACGCCGCATAACTATTTTAGACCTGAAGAAGGTCTTTAGACCCAAACCGTTGTCAAGAAATATTGACCAATTCGAGTTGTACCGCTGAGCAGGCGAAAGTATGCTTTATTTAACGGTACGACGACATCGAAATTTTACGTTAGGGAAGCAGCGACCTTAAGGAAAATGGGCGTTTGATTACAGCTGGGTCGCGAATATCGCCGAGGTAACAGCATTCAAATGACGAGTTCAATAACAACGCTCGGAGAGCGAGACTGAGTAAAGCGAGGCTGTGGCAACACGATAAGTGGAGACGGGAAACAGAGCACTTCTGGACCCAAATAGTCGTCGCCGGTTATCCAAATCCACTAATCGATGCGAATTTTGATAGCTCCAAGACCTTTCAGTTTTTCTCTTCCATATAAACTACCCAGACATTCCGTATATTACCGTATCATTGTCGTTGGCGTTGTCATTGAACACATCATTTGAATGCTGTGACCTTGGCGAGGTGTCTGATCCAGTTGTAATCAAGTACCACTTTCCTTTAACATCACTGGTTCTCTAGACCTTAAATCGTAGATCTTACAGAGAAGGCTCATGTAGGTATTTGATATCTCGAATCATTGGAGTAAAAATAGGAGCAGAAGAACTCAAGATCATCATCTGTACGCTGAGATTTTGGCCTAAGTCTGTAAGTCTCGAGGTTCGCCATAGTTCTAGACTATTTTTTGAGTGTGCGAGTTGCTCAGGTGAATAAAACATGAAACAACAAACAACAACAACAAACATTGAAAAAAGTTCACGGAACCATTACAAGTGCGGGCCACCTATTTCTAGTACTAGCAGAGGCCTTCGTGTAACTTACATGCGACATGTCGTGCTAGCTTGCAGCAGCTTACGAATGACTAGCAGGGGTCTTCGTGTAACTTACTTGCGACATTTCTGCTAGCTTGCAGCAACTTACAAATGACTAGTTTGAGGCAATCTATGACCCGCATGCAGCTTGCAAGTAAGTTGTTCAAAATTTTCTGAGAGGCTGTCGTTTCATGGAGTTCGGCGCGGGAAACGCGCTCGAATGCTACGCTAGCCGTCCCGGGACGACAACGACCGTCCGCGGTGCACCTTCCGCCCGCGGACGTCCCGCGGTTGCTCCAGCGGGAGTACAATATAGGCCTTAGGTTAGATCACTCGACCGCCCTCGCTGTGGATGATGCGGCGTATCTCATTTAGGTTAGATCACTCGGATATCGTTCAGGCGGTCCGAAACTTCAACCATCGGGCAATCGAGGTCGCTGAACACGAATCTGAATTCCGTTTTTGAAGTATTGAACACCATCAATCGATATTGATCAAATTATCCATTTTTGTAATGTCGTTAAACCGATCAGAAACTTCTGCCCTTTGGGTCTACGGGACGTAAATTAAGAGCGCGAAATTAGCGGAAAATACTAGACTTCTTCTACGTGTCAGGGGATTTAGAAGACGTGCCGAAGACATCGTCCGCTAAGTGGGATCATTGAGGGAGACGAGTAGCAGTAAAGGGGAGTTGTTACGGTAGTGCCACAGAGAGATCAGGCAATGAATATCGATCGATATTATCGATTTTCTTTAAGATTTAACCATCAGAGTGGGATTTAAGTGATTATGATCGTCGACGGAAGCCCTTCACGGCAGTTAAGAAGTTTCGATCGGGAAGCCAATAT